>JABUQX010077701.1:2500-15000 GCA_015478945.1 Trachelipus rathkii | reverse complement strand
AACTCATTACATAAAGCTGCAAACCTATATATCGCCAAAGGATTCCTTAAAAAATACAATCCAACCTTTACTCCCGAAATAGAAAAATTAATCAAACAACGCAATTCTCTCAGAAATACAGCTCAATAACAATCATCTCAAATACACATCAATACACTAAACACTCAAATCACAAACCTTACGAAAACACACTCCTCTAACAACTTCCAAACTTTTCTCACAAACAACCTCGAAAACACCAACAACACAAGAATATTGAAAACGTAAACATTCTGAAAAAACTCAAGAAATTCCCAAACACGCAAACACGAATCCAATAAAATGAAACCTCACAAAACCCTCAAACCTTCAAACAACTTGCAAATACCCTAGCCACACACTTCACTAAACAAAGTCACAAACTCACTCACCCTCAAAACAGAAAAAATTATTAAAGCCCTCAGAAAAACAAAAAGCGAAAAAGACCAAACAATACAAATAACCATTGCAGACCTAAAAAAAAAGACAGTAAAATCCCTTAAAAACTCCAAAGCCACAGGCCTTTATAATATCTCAGACAAACACCTAAAATACCTAAGGAATACAGCATTAACACAACTGGCACATATATTCACCAGCTCCATCAATCTAAACTTTATTCCCTCTTTCTATAAAAAAAGCAATTATAATACCATAGTTAAAACCCGGAAAAGACCCCGCAAACCCCTCTTCATATCGTCCTATATCACTGCTATCTACATTATGCAAACTTCTCGAAAAACGTATACTGATCAAAATCACCCCTCACATCCTTAAACAAGAGTTCCAAAACGGATTCCAACCCCATCACTCAACCACGACAGCACTCATAAACATCATTCAACCCATTATAAACGGCCTAAATTCCACACCCACACACAAAACAATACTTATCGCAATCGACATCAACAAAGCCTTCGACACATTCCCAAAACACAACCTAATCCACTAAATATTAAACTCCAACATCTCAATAAATCTTAAAAAATGGATATGTAATTTCCTATCAAGAAGAACAGCACAAACTCAAATCAACAGCATCAAATCACGAACTGTAAACATCAACAATGGAGTACCTCAAGGAGCAATCTTGTCCCCCACAATTTTCAACCTATTCACTGCCGATCTCCCACAACCACAAACAGATTACACCAACATTACAACCTACGCAGACGACATCACCATCGCCACTACACATCAGAACCTAAACACTGCAACAAATCTGACACAACAATACATCAGCCTAATCCAAACATGGCTAACCGACAACAGAATATCCACCTCGCCAAACAAATCATCAATCACTCTAATCAGTAATCACCACAGACAGATAACTCGGAACCTCACACCCCATAATCCACGTAAATAACATGGTAATCCAACTAAACAAAACTCCCAAAATCTTACGCATCACACTTAACACTGATCTAAGCTTTACAAAACACATGGGCTACATAACTACCTAAGAAAGAGACCAACTAACAGCATGCTAAACAACATCCACCCGAAATAGCTCCAGAATTCAACTAGCACTCCAGATCCATGCAAACATCCTTGGCCAAACTAAGATGCCGCCCCCACCCAAACCTACAGTACTACAAACACAGATTCAGTTTAAACCAAGCCATTGCAAACACTTGTCCAAATTGTAACTGCCAAGAACACTCTCACATTCCTTCTGACCTGTGCCGTTCTAACTCTCACCCAGTAGTCTGGAACATCTCAGCCCTGGTAGACCTATGGAGGAGACCGGAAGAGGTGACGGGGTACCTTGAAGCAGTGTGGCGGCTCTGAAGACAGGGTGGCCAGGGAGTGAGAAGGTAAAGGATTCATATATTATTCATATATATATATACTGATTGCATAGTAGTCATATTATATATACTATATATATATATATATAGTTATATAAGTCATAAGTTTGATGGTTGGTACAGATCGTATATAGTATAATATATATATCTACTATTACCTATATATATATATATCATATATATATATATATACATATATATACTTATATATATATATATATATATATATATACTATATATATATATATATATATATATATATATATATTAATATACTATTCTATATAATATATATATAGTTAACTATATATATATATAGGCTATATATATATATAGGATATAGATTTGTATATATATATATATTATATTAGTGATGCAGGTACATCCGCATCCCGCGAGCATCGCATCCGCGGAGCACATCGCACATTATTTAAAGATCCGCATCTGCGCATCCGCATAATGCCGCCGCTTTGCCCTGCGGAGGTTGCGCGGATATTTATTGTTGAGAATTTGATAACAGAATTTTATCATAAAAGTGCTTTAAAGATGAATCTGAACGCATACTTTAAAATGAGAGACATAGGACTCGACTCAACTATTATGAGACTCATGATCTCACAGCAGAAGTTCTAATAATTTGAGTCAACTGTTTTTCAAAGACGTTCCAACTCGCTGAAATACAGTATGCTTCATATGATGGAAAGAATGGTATTGCTCAAAAAACCTCTGCTTTGTACACCAATTCGTATTCATAGTTAACATTCTTACTAACGTGGAAAATGACATTCATATCACACGCATTAAGCTATTGAACCCATTTGAAGAAATTACCAAAAAAATCAGCGCCTCTACAGGTTCTGTCCTCCGATGTAATACCATTAAATCTTAAACGCTAAGGAAGCATTCTGAACCATCTTCAAATGAAAAATATGACGGTTAAAAATAATAAAAGATCGTAATAAATCTAAGAGCTAGAAAACGCTTTAGGTCGTGAAATTAATGACCTTCATACTATTGCAACTTACTTTAGATCCCCGTTAAAGGCAGTTTTTTTGTAACACAATATTTTGAAGAAGTTAAATCGTCACTTTGTGTTACGGTTTTAAAACTTCAATCGAACAGTCTATTAATCCTCCACCCATTAAAAGGAAAAAACGAAGTCTACAGAACCAAACCTTCTTCAAAGTAATCAATAAACAGATTCACTGGAAGAATTTTCTATAGTCCAGTAGTGATGAAGAAACGCACGCATTAAAGATGTAGTGCAAATGATTGAAAACTATCACCAAGTAAAGCCGACTAGATACAAATAATGATCCCTAATCAGTTGGTGGAAAGTTAAGCCAAAATGTTTACCCACGCTGTAAACTTACAAGGAAATACTAGTTTTCCAAATGAGAGAGTATTTAGCAATGCTGGCGTAATATATGAAAAGAGAAATAGACTCTCAGAAGAAAGGCAGAAAAATTGATGTTTCTCAGCATCTAGGATAAATTATTTGAATTTCAGTACTAGTGCAAAAGTATATAATCCACCGTAAAAATCTCATTTCATTAGGGCGAGGGTAGGGAAAAGGGTTGTGTGATGCATTTGAGTTGGTACCCGTCCCGTCCCTGTAATTACATTATATTAAAATAGATTGTGGCTAAACTCGAAATATATATATATAGTTATATATATAATATATATATATATATATATTATATATATATATATATATATATATATTATATATATATATATATATATATATTAAAGCATATCAGCATCCGCATCCTCATACCACATCCGCAGATGCGAAAAAAATGACATCTGCTGCATCCACTAATATACAATATATATATATATATATTATATATATATATATATTATATATATTATATATATTTATATATATATATATATATATATTATATATATTATAATATATTATATTATTTATATATAATATAATATATTATATATATATATATTATATATGTGTATGGCCGACGTAATTTTTAAAAACTATTAATAAGTAATACAGGTAACAAGATTTGAAAACAATGGGTTTAATATATTGTAACACAAAATAAACTTATTAATAAATGCTGTAGCATATGTCCTTCTGAGGTGATTGCTAGGGAGGTGTGACTTTCTAGATTATTTTGAATGATGTTTTGGACTGGCTTTTTCAAGACTTGAAATTGAGTTTGTATTCATAAATTAAATAATTGGATAGGTGATCGGAAAAGGGATGTTATAAGCAGGTACCTTTGGTGTTTCGGGTGAAAAATGAAAATAGAAGGAAGGGAATTGACTTCTGTGAGGAGAGATGTTTGTGTGTTAAGTAATACTTTCTTCGGGCACGAGAGATTCATAAGTATAATGGAGTTTTTGTAGGTTGAGATGACATCAGAGAGAAAGGTATGATTTATTTTAAGTTGATGGAAGAAAGAGATGTTGTAATTTGTGATGGATGTAAATCAGTGAGATGGCTGGGGATGGCGAATATCATATTATCATTTTGCTCAGTGTAAGATTAAGTTATTGGGTCCATGGATGGAGAAGAGACTGGTAAAAAGGAAGTGGGGAGGGTAAAAAGTGATAAGTTAAGTAAACAAAGGTTATGAGAAAGGTATGAGAGGGCACTTGAGAGTAAATCAGCTTCAATATCACACAAAGTGAAACTGAACAAATATGGGCGCAAAATGAAGGAAGCCTTTGTAAGTGATGCAAGAGAAGTATGTAGATGTGCTAAAAGTAGGAAGTATAGAAGTCAACAGTGAGTGTGGAAATCGTAAGGAGGTGATTGCAAGCGGTTGTATAACTGTAACAAAAGTGATCGGCTAAAAGCCAATGATTGGAGCGTCAAAAAAGAAAGGTGTTTGAAATATATAAGGAGGAAAAAGAAAGATTAAAGTTGGCATACGTAAAAAAAAAGGTAAATAAACACTTGGAAGAGTATAATAGGGACTCTACAAGGGACAAGCACTCCTGCTCTGTAATCAATGCAGAAAGCTAAGAATAAAGTAAAATGTGGTCTCGTAAAATAGTTGAATAGGGATGGCTTGTTCGTGACTTATTAATGAGTGTGAGGAGAGTGCGGAGGGGAACAATTGGAAAATCTGCATAACATTGGCAGAATTTGAAGAAATTATAGGGAGTTTATTTGGTGTTGGGTTTTGAATGGTGGCAAGAAGAAATATACTATTTCGGGGAAAAAAAATAAAATAATTAGTAAATAAGGAGTAATGGGGAGATTGAGAAAGTTGAAAAATGGTAAATCTGCCGGTATTGATCGGATACACTGGTGAAATTTGATCAGTAATGGAGGCCGAGATTGTGATTGACATGGATATGGAAGTTGTATAAAAAAGCGTTTATGAAGCATAGTTCTGAATGATTGGAAGAGGGCGGTAATAAAACTTATGTAAGGGTAAGGGGAATAAAGGGGAACTGTAGGGACTATTGAGAAATTAGTTTAATTTGAGTGTTGTAGGGAAGATAAATGCTAGTATGTTGGCTGAAGAAGTGCTTCGAGTGATGAGAGTGATTAACGAGAAACCAGGTTTCATTAAAAGTGGCGAGGATGAGTTAAATTAAATTTTCTCATTGAAAAATATGATTGAGAAAACTGTACATAAATAATCCTGACCAAAAAACAGGCGTTTGACAGGCTTTAATGAGGAAGCTCTGTTTCAGGTCATAGTGATGCAATGTTTTAGGTGGTAGGCTATTTAATGAAATCAAAAGTATATAGGACGATAGTAAAGCGTGTTAAAAATAAATGGAATTGAGTGTGAATTATTTAATATTAATAGTGCCGGTGAAGCAGGGATGTGTTATGTCTCCTTGGGTAATTATGGGTCTGCACATAGGGCTCATCCAAAAAGTAGAAGTAGCAGTGTTAGGGGATGGTTTTAGAATTATGAAGAATGGAAGAGAGTGTAGGGTCCCTGCTTATTTTACGCGGATGATGTGGTTTTGTGTGGTGAATCTGAAGAGAGTTTGAGAAGATTGGTAGAGGGGTTTGGCAGGCGTGTAAAAGGAGGGTTTGAAAGTAGGTAGGTAAGAGAAGGGTTATGATAAGTGAAGAGAGTCTTCGGTGTGAAGTTAGGTTATATGTTAGATGAAAAGGAAAAGGATTGATACAAGGTGTAGTAGGAAAGTTGTGAATGGTTGGCAAGTGGGTGCAATTAAAATCCTTGGTGGATATGTAAAGGGGCTAAGATTGAATGCATCACTAGGGTTTTGCATGATGACATGTTGCTTTCTGTGTTAAAGAATAAAAGTGAAACTATGGTATGTAATAATGAATATAGAGCTGAGGTGCAATGTGTTTAGATGGACAATCTTAGTTGCAAGTTAGGTGTGAGAAGAATTGATAAAATTCGGAATGAACGAATTAACGAGTTGTGCGGTGTGAAGAAAGGCCTAAATGAGTGAATAAACGAGAGTACATTGAGATGATTTGGTTATATGGAAAGGATGAATGACATTTGGTTGGTTAAGAGGATTTATAGTGGTGAGTGTGCTTTGAATCGATTGGCTGAGGGATAGAAAAAAGTGGATTAAGTCAGTAAAGGGATGTTTGAAGGAAAAATAATATGAGTTTGAAGGTGTTGCAGCGATGCATAATACGGAGTGAATAATGGGGTTTTGTGAGTGGGTGTGGTTTCGGGTGCCTAGTCAAAGGGTTGAACCCTAAATTGATGAGCTACCACAGTGAGAGTCCATCGCACTCTCGTGAAGCTCTAGGGTAGACTTTTTTTCTGACTGCGGCGAGTTCTTACTTAAGGATATGGAGGGGACGGTAAAGGGAGGGCTTTATTTTTGACTTATCTCATGTTCTTCTACTACCTGTTTTCGGTGTACCCTGCGCACCTAACTTCCAATCTGCGGAAAGGAGGTAGTTTATAGTGATGAGATATATATATATTATATATATATATGAATCTATCTATCTATATCGATATGGCTATATAATTGAAAATATCGGTATTATTATTATATATATATAGGTATCAGCCATAGATAAAAGATTCGGTATACACCTTAATGAACTGTCTGGATGGAATGTAGGGATATATAATGAATATGAGGCCGATAAGTCTAAGTGTGTGACGTTAGTATCTAGAGAGCACTTCTAGAAGCAGTTATATACTATATGAAGTGAGAAGGGTTGTTTCGGCTCGGAAAGTAGTATGTACGATAGATACGCGATATTAAGTCTATATGTAAAATAGGTAGAGTTGAGACTGAATGGTTAGACGTGCGAATATATATAGCTATAAAATATGGTAAGTTAAGCGATGAATCACGATATAATATGTGATACGTGCTGTTGTATCTCGAGGAATAAGTGATCGTTGTTTGCTTATGTGTGGTAGGCACTCATAGTACACTCTACTCATCTACGTAGGGTAGCTCAGAGTTGTATCGAGTGCCGCCATTCTTCGATGTTGCGGCGCTCATACTATAGATATCTTCTCTTCTCTCTGTAGACCTTTGCAACGCTTGTGTTACAATAACCTTATAACCCTTTGTGTGAGAAGAGAAAGATTAGCGCACGCGCATGTTTTCGTGTCTATCAGAAGGGACAGTACCATGGACAATAAGGGATGATTTTGTGGTGTATTTGGCTGTCGTCGCTAATGGGATGGGATGCTAAGAGTTGTGGCGGCATGCTTCCGGAGAAGGTCGTGACGCGCCGTAAATGACGCTTCCTATCTTCGGCAAAATGTATGAATTTTATGGGCTTAAATGGATTGTCAGAGGAATAATGATGAGGAGAAAGAGGAGAGAGGTGATGGACGTATTTAAAAAGGGTATTTAATTTGCTCGCTTGACTGAAAAATACGAAAGGAAACAGTTAAGATGTGTGGTGGTGAAATGTGTATGCTAAGTGTAAAGAATGAGAGGGAGAGAAAGGGAGTTGCGAATTCTGACATGATTACATGTGGCGAATTGTGCTGTGGTGGATTTTGCTTGTGTGGTAATCAGTGTTTGTCAACTACTTTCGAGTTAAAATTGAAAGAGATAGAGTGAGCCTAAGTGAGTCTCTCCTCAGATATATAGAACGGAGGATAGTTGCTAGCAAGATATTGTGATCAAGTAGTCGTAGTATGATGCACAGTATAGACGTGAGAGTGCTATTGATGTCGGCAGAATGAGAGTTCACGATAGTGGATCGAAGTGAGCGACTATGGTTGATAGGTGATCGATAGGGATAGGCACTTGAAGGGTTAAGGAGCTTACGATTCTCTCTCACGAGGCTGGACAGAGTGAACTTGTGTGTGTTAGTGAGGAGAGAGGTATGTGTGATAATAATACTTTCTTCATAGATTTTACATGAGGATTGATGGTACTAGTACTCTAGTCACGTTGGGTTGTATGTAGGATGGTATCGAAGTGAAAGTATAGATGTAGTAGGTATGGTGTTGTGTGTGTGAAACAAACTGAATGCTCACAGAGTTACGTAGGTGGATGTTAAATCATTGAGGGGATTAGGAGAGTGAGTATATGGATCATTATGTTATTTTGATGATAGAGTATGTTATAGGTCCGTGGGCCTTGATTGGACGAGTAGTGGCCAGCACGATAGGGTGTGTTAGAGTATGTGAGTCTCACAGTGTGTAAGAGAGAGAAGATGATACATACCATCAGATCTATAGAGTGGTGCACTCGAAGTTGAGCCAAGATGGAAGATGGTGTGGTATATATATATACTGAGCCACTCACTCGCTCCGCACTCGTCGCTCTCGGTAGGAATGGACTGTAAGTGTTAGCGGATGTGGAGGGAGCGTGCGTGTTAGAGGTGGTCTAGATAGAAGATATAGAGATTAGCCATGTGGAGGTAATAAAGGAAGCTCAAGAGTTGCTGCGAGTACGAACAGAGGAGAAGAATGGCTAGTTGAACAGTTTGAGAGGCACGCACTGGATAATTTGTATGTACACTGTAGAGGCAGAATATAAGGTAAGCTCTCTGGGGTAGGTAGTGTCTTAAGTATATAGACCTTATCGATATGTTTGTTGATGGAGTGTTCGAGTCCGAGGATGTCGTTTCTCACAGCTGGTACTCGACCACTGGGGAGGCACTATATGATGATAAAATATATAGGGGACTGCACTGAAGACGAATCCGGATCCGGTACGTTATAAGGGTTCTAGTTTTACGGTAGTTATATGTGAGGGGTGTGTGTTACTATTTGCGTACACTCTGAATAGGGATCGCCCGTTTAGTATTATATATATATATATATATAATGCTTAGTAGTTATATATATTTATATATATATATATTATATATATTTATTTTCAAGAAATTTGCTTATGTATATTTATTAATCTGTAAAAAAAAATGTTCTATACTTCTATAGATAACTTTATTATATATATATATATATATATATATATATATATAATATATATATATAAATATATATATATATATATCTAGTACTTCAGGCCAACGAATAGTTATCCTATAGTATTAGCTGATAGATTGCTACCGATGTATAGAGCGACTCGTACAAAAGGCGGTAATGGGAATGTCTATAGATATATAATGCTCATCTCGATCGACCTTATCATATATATAAAAGAAGTAATCTAAGTAAGCAGGTGTGGGACATTATATATATATATATAATATCTATAATATATATTTAATAATATATTATAATATTTATATATATATATTAGAAAAATCATGTCAACTAAACCAAAATCAAAAATACCTCATGTACTTGATTATTTTACTAGCTCTGAAGATAAAAGTACTTACATTTGTCAATGTGAAATAGTTAACACAGTTGATGGGAAACAGTTAGTTCAATTACGCATGAAATAGTTTGCCACAGTACCAGTTACTCATGGGGTTACAATACATCTACTGGAGTCTTTAATATAAAGCGACATTTAAACCCCACTAATCCAGACATTGATGTATTGTTAGAAAAAAAGGTAATGCAAAAGTTGTTTAGGATTAGCCTTCAACTTCAAAAATCAGAGTAAAGTGGATACTTTTTTCAGTTGTCAAAAACTTGTTCTGTCTATGTCAAGTGAAAAATTCAAAAAAAAAAAAAAATAAACAATTGATATTAATGGTTGTTAAAGACAGTGTTCCATTAAGTTTTTTTTGCAAGACCAGGATTTAAAAGGCTATGTGGAGATATGGCTTTGAAACTAACAAATCAATTTGGACTGGGAAAATATTCCCAAAATAGTTATAGAACAAGCTGATAATTAAAAACAAAAAGCTTTAAAATTGCTTAAAAGGACGTTTCATGCATTTAAAAAGAGATGTTTGCACAAGGGCAAAGGTATGTTATTTTACTATTAATATTAGATATGTAGACGAAGATAGAAACAATATTACTAAAGCCATAGCAGAAAGAGATACCAAATCGCAGCATATCTGCGAATATATCTAATTTGTTGTTGACATTTTATAAGAACTCGTTATTAATAAAAAACAAGTAATTAGCTTGATTACGGATAACGCATCAAAAATAATCAGTACGATTGAAAAATTAACTAAGGGCAATGAAGATGAGGAACAGGAAGCTATTCAATGTGATACTGATTTTATTGAATGTTAAAACGACGAAGTTATAATTGATTTTTAAATCGAACTTGATAAAATTATAAAAAACTGTTCCAATGACGTTAACATTGCACATATGAGGTGTAGAATTTACACTTTACTGTTAGCTATGCGGGATGGTTTCCGCAATACTCATATATTAAATCTCATAAGCAAGGCGAGACAAATAGAAAAAGTAACACGTTCCCAAAATTAATGAAATATGTAAAGCGTCAAGTTGGAAAAGTGGCAATCTTAGATCAAGAGGCTAGAAAAGGAAGTACATATCTTATGCTCAAAAGGCTTCTGCAACTTCTGCATTTTATAGAGAATAGAGGTATCTAATTAATATACTCAAGAATAAAGGAGGGATTTTAGCAAATGACGTAAATCATTCCATGGAAAGAAGGGAAAACAATGTTAATTGAAAACAAAATATATTTGTCGGCTATCTTTGTTGATCCACAGTTTTGAATCTTCATCGGAACTGAATTTTGATATTAAAAGCTAGGAATGCTCTTTGTGAACTAGGACGTAAAAGGAATAACACTATCGAACAGAAATATGGGTTGGAGTCAGAAAGTTCATCAGTTTTAGGAATCTTACCTTGTTTTATCTTGTCAGAGGAAGATGAAGAAGTGATATTTAACAAACAATGGGACCACTTGGAGCATACAGAAAAGCGATTTAAAAGACAATTTACTCTTAAAAGACAGTCAACCTAAAAATTCTCTTGAAAAATGCAAAGTGGAATTTCATAAAGCATTAGATGAAATAATGAAAGTCAATCGGAAATCAAAGTTAACAGTTAATTAAAGAGGCAATCCCTTGCTATCTCAAAATTTTGCAAGATGCGGCTAACACAGTTTGTCTACAACTCAGGTGAGTGTTGATCGCTTATTTTCTGCTTTTAAAATAAGAAAATCGTATCTAAGGATATCGTTATAGGAGCATTTTATTAAAGCAGTTTTATTTTTAAGAAACAATTGTTTTTAATAAAATTATATTGCATATCCTCAGGCACAGGCAGTTCGTCGTTGAAAGAGAAATTATTTAGGAAGAAAGTAAATTATAATATTTTTTTTTTTTTTTTTTTTTTTTTAAATAAAAAATCTGATTTGAATAAAATATATTATATACTTGCAAGCAGTTCACAGTTCAAAGAGGAATTATTTTAAACTTTAAAATGAAACTGAAATATAATTTTTTTTTTTTAATTTTGCTTTTTGAAAAACAAAATAAACTTTTTTGATAAAATTATATTACATAAATGCACAGGCAATTTGTCGTTCAAAGAGGAATTATATGGAATTTTTGGAAAAACTTTTAAACTTTAGGATGAAACTGATATATAATTTTGTAGAAATTTTACAGAAATAATGATTTCATTAGTGTAAATGGAGAAGTAATTATAACTAAGAGTCGGAGCCGGAGCCGGAGCCGGAGCCGGAGCCGGAGCCGGAGCCGGAGCCGGAGCCGGAGCCGGAGCCGGAGCCGGAGCCGAAAATTTTAAAATGACGGAGCCGGATCGGAGCCGTGTAATTTTAAAATGATGAAGCCGGAATCGAGTCGGAGCCGGCAAAAAAATTACCGGCTTCGCAGCCCTGCTGGCAACATTCAAATGTAGAGTTCTGACAAACGAATGAAAAGTAGACGAACTATCTAACGAACTAGAAATAATTAATTGGGGCATCGAGTTACTGTGCTAGGAAACGAAAAATCAAGAAAGTCCGGCATAACTTCAAGCGAACTCAAATAATGCTACATAGAAAACAATGAAACAAAGAGGGAGTAGGTTTATTTATCCTGAACAACGCGGAAAAACACCTTTTGAATATAGGGAATTTCAAAGCACCTCATTAGAATTAATTTCTTTTAATTTTTAAAATAATATTCAAAATCTAAAACCTTAAGATGTTTGGAGAAATCATAGGAAATAAAAAAACTGAAATGATTTAACGCTTACTGAAGGCTCACACGCCATAAAAATAATTACAATATGATTATGGGAAATTTTAATGCGAAATTTCTTACCGATCACTTGAAGATTTGCTGCCAAATAACGGAATAAAAGAGGTGATCGGCAAGTAAAATTTTCT
>JABUQX010077700.1:5000-28226 GCA_015478945.1 Trachelipus rathkii | reverse complement strand
GGGAGTAGTCCAACTTTCGCTACAACTAAGATGCTAAGCCTTCAACAACGGGTGTCATGGGCATTGTCCTTTTGAACTAATTCTCCTAACTCTCAACCAGAGAATTTTGCTGTCAGAGATCACTATGACCTCAATAGGCACCGTATATATCTTCAAAATATTCTCCATTCTTCAAAATACTTCTAAAGGGTGAAGAACTTAAAATTTGGAATCTTTATATATAAAACACTTAAACATACACCTAATATCCATAAGACTTCTTGGGCACTCCTGATTTGCCTGTACTAATTGCCTGTAATTTCGTGCAAAACGAACAGACAATTTTTCTAGCGGAGTTTACTTTTATTTTGGGCAAACAATTGAAATCAAGCTGTTTGTGGGATGGAGCTCGTCGATTTTGGATAAACAGGAAAATAAAACTAATAAACAAATGTTTATGATTAAAAATTGATCACCTATTGGAGTGGAGTTTTTTATCGATTTGAAGAAAATTATATTAAAGCTGATTTGATTGAATGAAATATTCATCAATTCAAACGGGCCTACCACTCCGTCATTTTTTTGGTTTACACACATTTTCGTAAGAACGGTGCTAAAATTCCTAATCATACAAGAAAATGGCAACACTTATAGAATTAAGGAAAATTCCTTACGTTTGGGTTAAGCATTTTTTATGAATTTTGCGACCAAGTTGTAATCAAGTAAAAGAACGAGCAATAGACTCGAGGCATTTCGTACGTTTGTGAAGCACAAATGAAAATCGAAAACGCCTATATAGAACATAACCAGTAGGTCAGATCAGATAGACGAAACTTATTCGAGAAAAAATCTCCGGATATATATTGATATATATTATATATATATATATAGTTATATTATATATATATCTATATATATATAATATATATATATATAATAATAATATATATAGTATAATCATTATATAATATATATATGCTAATATATATATAATACGTATATATAATATGTATATATATTTATATTATATATATATATATTTATTCTGGCCTCAAAAAAGCTGGGGATTCTGTTCAGATTGCGTGAATTTTTTTTTCTTCTGCTTCAGAATACTCCAGTTATATAATAGGTCATTATTCGCCCCTGCACTGGAATACTGTTGCCCAATTTGGGTGATCCGGTTCCACCCTCCTTTTGGATAGGAAGGTTGAAGCTAAGGCTAAGAGGCTTATAAACTGTCCCATACTCTCTTACTCCCTTTGACCCTTTTTCTCTGCGTCGTGACGTAGGTGCCCTATGCTCTTTTCTATAGGTATTACACGGCAGGTGCTCACGAGAATTGACCTCTCGCATTGCTCCACCACTGTGCGTCGCCCTCGAAACACAAGAGGTGCCTTGTTTCTCTTCATGAAATCTGTGTGACATATATGGAGACTCAAGGATCACTCGTTTGGTAGCTTCCTTCTTTCCAGCCACATCTGTTTTTGTGGAACTCCTTGCCTTCTTTTATTTCCCCGCAATGTTTAATCTTCTTCTATTTAAGGTCCCGCGTATGCGCCCACCTGAGGGAATTGCGTTTAGGCAAGGGTCAGGGTGGGGTTACTCTTTCCATTTATTTTAAGTTTTATTTTTTTATGTAATTTTTTTTTATTTAATTTTAATTTATTTATTTATTTTTTTTGCCCCTCCTTTTGGAAAAGGGCATTGCCCGTGAGTGGTGTTATTGGATATATGTAAAAAAAAAAAAAAAAAAAAAAAAAAAAAAAAAAATTATGATATATGATATATATATATAGTATATATATATATAATTATATATATAGTATATATTATATATACTATATATATATATAGTATATATTATATAGTGTTTTACATAGAGTATATATATATATAAGTATATACGGTATATATATATATATATATATATATATATTTATTATATATTTATATATAATATTAATATTATAATATTATTAATTAATATAATATATATATAACTATATATATTATATATATATATGAATATATATATATAATATATATAGTGAATATATATATATATATTATAGTATATATATATTAGTATTATAATATTATATATATATATATATATATATATATATAATATAATAGTATAGTATATATATATATATATATTAGTCGCCCCGATGCTGGGTCTACGCATACATAACCGTAATCGCGGTGTTCGCCATAAGGCAAATAGGACCGTGGTGGTGAGCGATGGATGCCCTATAGATAAGCTACAAGGGGCTCAGGACTTAGGTAATTGTAGCGGATTTAGCATGGCTGGTTATAGGCGTATTACTAATTAGTGATAGTACAGGGCTAGGCATATGGGGCGTGATCTATATATAGCTGTAAGTATGGTGTAATGATTATACTCCGGACTGGTACATATAAGATAGGTGCACTATAAAAGAAGTTAATCAAAAGAAGAAATTGTGAGACTTTAATATTTACTAGGAAAGTGGTGAAGCGTACCCGTTCGTTGAATTCATCGAGGCATTTGAAGAAATTTTTTAAATTCTCTTCGTCTGATAGCAATGTGCTGAAAGGAAAACGCTCCTATCAAATCTTAGCTTTCCGATGATGGGTGTGTGGATAAGCATCAAAACGCTTTAACTAGCCAGCACGCACATCTCAGATGCGGGACATGGGTACGTGAATATTATTTGTATTATTATATATATATATATTAGTATATATAATTAGTATATATATATATTAGATGGGTGAGAGTTAGCTTGCTCTTAACGTATGATGATTATGTATAGTGATTAGAGGTGAGTACATATATAGGCTGTACTCTCGTTGTAAGAGCGATAGGAGTACATCAGTATTTAATATAAGTAAGTTTCGGAGCGATAAACTATTCGGTATATAAACAAGGTAGATAAGGTGAATAATAATATAGTAGCAAGACTCACCTTATATGTATTAGTGAGGCTCGCGGTGATTATTCTAGTGTAATTAGCATATCGGCTCAAAGTTGAATATCGTTCTGCTGGTAACTTCGATGCTTTCTTTTAGCTATAGACAATAATAGGATAGTACTACGATATGTAAGATACTGCCAATACCATAATCAGTGGGCCTGACAAAGTAGGACATAAATAGTATATAAGATGACAACCTGCCTAAGGTGATGGTTGAGATTGATTTAACTGGACAGAATCTAAGTAGAAGGGGAGCGGCAGATAAAATGAGTATAGTAATAAGGGAATAATATTATAGTGAGGCAGTGTGAAAATTTCTTGAATTGTTTGAAATGATAATCAGCTTAATTGAGTGGAGGTGAGGCGTAAGCGTGGCGTTATAGTACATGGTGAGTTATGCGATGGTTACTATATATATAATAGAGTTGGCATGTGAATAAGAAGTTGAGGTGTGGGACCGGATTGGATTCGGTGGAATATCAATATCGTTAGAAGGATGCGTGGGACATAATAATGGATGATGAAAGCGTATAATATCGTCGGGTTAAAGGTTAATCGGGTCAACAAACTTTGCTGCCGATACCGATTACTAAACTACTCATATATTCCCAGATACGATAGCCGATACCGATACGTCAAAAATTGGCCGATACACCGATACCGATACCGCGATACCCGATGGTATCGGTGCGATCACTAATATATAAATTATTATAGTATTATGTTCTACTATATATATATATATATAATATATTTATATATATATATTATATATATATATATATTATATATAATATATATATATATATATAAGTATATATATATATATATACGTATGTAATATACATATATAGTATATATATATTATTTAATATATATATTATTTATAAATAATATATATTTTATATAATATAGTATAATATAATAGTATATATATATATTATAAATATATATATATATATATTAGACTATTATATATCATATATATATATATATATATATATATATAATAATATATTATATATATATTAGGGATGTGCCGAAAATTATTCGGTATTCGGCCTATTCGGTCAAAATTCCGAATATTCGGTATTCGGCTTTTGCCGAACTATTCGGGCCCATTCAGCAACGGCAGCTGCAAAGCTTAAAATTTACAGATGCAGCTGAAATGTCAAACAGCATAATTTAATTCAAGACGTTTCTATACGCTGGAACAGAACTTATGATTTGCTTAAAAGATTGTTTGAAAAAAAGTTCTCCTATCCATATTATCGCTGCTGATGCAATCAGAAAATTGTTTGAACATGAATTTTCAGTGGCAAACCTTATTCCATTTTCCTTGAGCATTGACAACAAATCACTAAAAACAAACATTAAACGTGAGTAACAGTCGCCAAGTGATTCCCTTTCATTTTTGAGCAATAAATCTAATTTTAAATAAGGCAATTAAAAGCAAAAGCTTCAGTGGAATAATTACACTCGTTGGAGAGCTTAAGAAATCAGTAGAAAAAAGACTTTCTAAAGTTTCTATGTGATCATCTTTTGTTGTGTAAGCTACTTTCTTAGATTTGCGATTCAAGCTAATTTTTTAACATGAATCCGATGAATCAGTAAAAAATATGGTCGTTGAGGCATGGAAGGAAATGCATGAAAAATTTAGCTCCTGACTCTTCTGCTGACGATGATTCACGTAATGGGGAAAGTGAAGCTGAAGGTTCCATTTTCACTTCTTTAGTGGTTTGTTTTAAAGAAATTGTGGCATCAAAATCGTCATACAGAAAAGAAAGTGAGAGTGAAAAAAAGAAAGTCCCCTTCTTCTTTGTCGATGTGATTATTGTACATAAAAGTAAGAGGCAACATACGGAATTACATCAAGAAATACAAATATATAAGTTTGCCCTACTCTGACAGTGAAGCAATGGATATTCCTTCAATTGAGTGGAGAAAACACTGCAATAGTTTTATGAATTGAAAAAACTAGAAATAAAATACCTTTCAGCTCCACGTCATCAGTTGAAAGTGATAAGAATATTAGAACAGGAGGAAATATTTATGAAGCCACAAGAAATAGGTTATCTCCTGAAAAGGAGAACTGCTAATGTTCTGTCATTTTAACCTTAGAGCTTATTCAAATGAAGTTTAGTTTTAATATCTTTAAGTACGAAACTTTTCAATTTTCATTTAATTATTTTTAATATGTGAATGGTTTGCTATAGGTAAGAAATAGTTATTTACTTTTTGTTTAATTACTTTGTATATAACACTGGTAAACATGAAATTTCTTGGGCGGGGTTTCGCATTTCGCAATTGATTATTGCTGATTCCAAAAATGTAAATCGGTTTTTGCATAATCACATCGCATTTGTGAGATATTGTGTGTAACACAGATTTTGTAAAATTTTAATGATTTTTACCTTTTTCAAAAGGGTCTATCAACAATTAATTGGGATATATATATAATATATATATATATATATATATCTATATATATATATATTATATAATATAATATACTATATTATAGTATATATATAATATTATAATGTTGTGAGAATATATAATATATAGGATATATATATATAATATATATATAACTTATAAACCGTATATATATAATATATATATATATATTATTACCGTATATATATATATATATATATAATATATATATATATAATATATATATATATATATATATATATATATAATACGGTATATAATATATAGGATTATGGAGTTCTGGACTCTTCGCTGGTAGTTCGTGTTATATGTGTGATAATTAGTTTGGCTTATTGGCTGCGCTGCGGCGTTATGGTCGTATAGAGCTAATATATATATAATAATATAGTATATATAGTATATATACTATAATATATATATAATATATAGTAATATATTATATATATATATACGGTATATATAAATATAACTATGATATATATATATAATATATATATATATATATATATATATTATTATATATATAGATTATATATATATAATATATATACTATATAATATATATATTATATATATATATATATATATTGTGGATATATGAAGGGAGAGAAACAAATCGCAATCAGCTATGATACATGTCTTTGATAGATATACTGTATGTAAATATAAGACTATGAAATATAAGAGTAATATGAGACAACAATGAATGTAATAGAGGAATGGGTTTAGTTAAAGTAAACATACCTACGATGGTAGTAACTTTTTTCTTCGCGTAGACGATCTAAACTGTGGTGCATAGCGTCCCTTGAATAACGTCCTCATGCAAAGCTGCCAACAATAGTTTGGCCATCAATTTGTGATCCCACTAGCCCTGGTAACGTCCTTCCAAGAACTTTAGATCTTGATTGGCAGCGTTCATCCTGCTCATCACTAACATCGCTTAGGTTATCCGGAAATTTTTTTAGGTGAGAATGTTAGTAGTGCAACTTTATACTCATGCTACATCCATGAAAATGAAAACTGTCTAGCAGTTCCCGTACAATGTTAGTGGTTCTCGGCTTTCCTGTTCCGCGCAGAAAATTCTGTGCTTAGCATCTGAAAAAGTATTCCACGCTCTTCGTGCCTCTAACACAGTCATTGTTGTAGCAAAGGCAGCATCACGGAGGAGTGTCCGAATTTGTGGGCCATCAAATATCCCAGCTTTTTTCTTCTCATCACAGACCAGGAAACGTTGAGCATATATAGCGGAAGCATTCAACAGCATCATGGTCCAGGGCCTTCAAAAATTGTTTCCTCAAACCAAGTTTTATGTGTAGTGGAGGTAAAGTATGATGTTTTACTCTCTGTAACAAAGTGGTACGTACGGATGTTCCTGTATCCTGGCGTCAAGGGTTTCCCTCGTGCTATTCTCTTTTTGGTCCAGTGATCCTTTTCCGCCAGGCTGTCTCAAAGCCCAGGAAGCAGGGAAATTTGGTGAAACCTGCTTTCTGACCGAGCAAAATGTTTACGATTTTGAGGTCGACGCATATTTACCATCCATGTACCTGATATTGTAGCCTCTCCAAACTGTCTTCGATTTTTGCATACTCCTCTCTCTCAGCCGTACCGAGTACCCTACTGGAACCGAGCATACCTGTTGCCGTTGTGTAAGAACACACACTTTAAACTGCTTTTGGAAGTGTCAATAACAGTCGCCACTTCACCTGCATCGTATGCTGGGAGTCCCATAGTGCGAGTAGTAGGCTGCAGAGCTCTTCACTGGGCAATCACATAAGGTTACCATCTTGAACTGGGAAGAACTCCGCAGCTCTGCTTTCTCTGTTAGCGAATAAAATGTTACTCGTGTGCATGGTCCACGTAGTCATTTTTAATGGCAACCTCGAAGCTCAAACTCTCAGGACAAACTTCGGCAAATGCAACTCTCAATACAAGATCGTTCTCAGGTCAACCTTGGGTGAACAATGCGGACCACCGACTGTATTTCAGATGCAGTGGATTAGACATCCATCCAGTTGTCATGGCTCCATACATGTAGACGGTACTAAAGTTACCAAACATGCTTGCCCGAATTATTCGACGGCAGTAAACTTACTGTAGTAGATATATGCGGAAGGTACGTTTATACAAGCCTACTTTAGTGCTGCGACAAGACAACAATTGAGAATTTTTTTTTTTTTTTGTCATTCCTAGGGAATATGCAAAAAATAGGGATCCACTGATTGCAAGCGAACAAACGGGATGTTGATACAGCAAAATTGGAATATTATATGGATATCAGCACCTCCGAATTACTATATATTTGCTACAAACAAAAGTCCATTCAAGAAAAATTTCATCTTTTTTTTGTTAGACACAGTGTAACGTTTTCTTTTATTCTTTTTCCTAAAATGGATGAGCCGAAACTTTGAAATACTATTCGGCCCGAATAGCGAAGTGTTATTCGGTCGAATATTCGGGTATTCGGCCGAATACTTTTAGCCGAATATTCGGTATTCGTCTTTTTCACTATTCGGCACATCCCTAATATATATATAGGTAGTATATATATAGATATATATATATATATATATACGTATAATATATATATATATATATATATCTATAATATAATATATATTTATATATATCTACTATATATATATATATATATATATATATATATTATATTGGCAAGGGATGATCCTTTTCATCCGCACCATTAAATTCTCTTTTAAGAGTTCGCGCGAAAGGATATTTTTGCTCTTTTTTTAAGAACATTTTTACCTTTTCATCAAGTATAACTTTATCAAGCTTTTTCTACCATTTATATTATTCAAGGGTTTTCACCATTTTCAATGAATGTATTTATCAGTCAAATTTTAGGACTTTTACCATGAAAACTATCATTGTTATTAAGAATATTTCGCCAATTTTTATCATAAAATTTTCATGCAATTTTTTTTACCATTTATACGATCTAAATTTTTGCTAAGAAAATTTTATCATTGTCATCATTTTTACCAGACAAATTTACAATTTGTTATCTAGCAAATTTTTCCTATTTCATCGCAGCAAATTTTATCATTTTTATCACGCAAATATTTTCATTATTGCTAAGTTTATTTAAAAAAAAGAAAAAAATTTAATCGCATTTAATAATAATAATAATAATAATAATAATAATAATAATAATAATAATAATAATAATAATAATAATAATAATAATAATAATAATAATATTGAATGTGCAAATATTTTAATATTTTATATTGACTGAATTTGCTTTCAATTTATAATTAAAAGAATTTCTAAAATTTATATTAATTTCTAACGAATAATAAGTATAAATGAGTTTGCGATTGGGGTCGAGGTTGTATGAGTGTTTGCGCATAGGAGAGAGAGAGAGAGAGAGAGAGAGAGAGAGAGAGAGAGAGAGAGAGAGAGAGAGAGAGAGAGAGAGAGAGAGAGAGAGAGAATAAAAGAAAGGTGAAAGAAGACAGAGAAGGGAGGGAGAGTGAAAGAGATGAAAGAAGAGAGAGGATATAAGAAAGGTGAAAAAAACAGAGAAAGGAGAGAGAGAGAGGAGAGAGAGAGAGAGAGAGAGAGAGAGAGAGAGAGAGAGAGAGAGAAGAGAGAGAGAGAGAGAGAGAGAGAGAGAGAGAGAGAGAGAGAGAGAGAGAGAGAGAGAGAGAGAGAGTTGTAACTGGAAAATAAACTATTTTTTGTTAACAAAAGTTATGAACAAAAATAAAGCGATATTCTTGTATCGTTTTTTTTTTTTTTTTTTTTTTTTTTTATTTTCTTTTTATTTGGAGCTAATTTCATTACTAATAGCTTTGAGAATAGTTTTTCTCCTTAATTGTACTGTGCAAATAATTAATTGGCTTTAAGTGGTTATTTGTTAGAAGTGATCAGTTTTTTTTTATTTTTATTATTTTTTAATATTAAGAAAGAAAATAAATTTCACATCCGTAAGTTGTTCCAAACTTTGACATCATTCTTAATGTTAAATCTTTAGATTTGAATAATCTTTTTCTTTGTTTTGTTTTTTAAGTTAAAGAACTAAAAGTAGGAAACTGCGTACCTGCATCATTAAACCAGTTTTTTTTATACTTCTAAATTCTAAGTTTTCTTGTAGTTTTTCTGAAGTGTGAATTGTTGGAGTCTTCTTCACCTGCTTCGGATTTTCCCTTTGAATATAATTTAGACATGTTTTAAGGAGCAAATTTGCTCTTATCAAATGACGATTCATGACAGAGATCTGGGGTTGGGATGGGTTCTATAGTTAAGTCTTCTCCTGCCTTTCTAGATAGGGGCTATGTCAGTAGTTGGTAAATACTCCATATATATATATATATATATATATATATATATTATATATTATATATATATATATATATAATATATATATATATATATATATATATATATATATATATATATATATATATATATATATATATATATATAGTTAAGTGTTTTTTGCTTGAGCCCAGATGTAAAAAAGCAATGGTTAAATTTAGCCAATTTATCTCCCTTTCTAAAATTTATTTACAGTATAAAGGAAAAAGTAAAAAAAAAAGAAAAGAAGCAAGAATGGCTTCGGCTTAAAATAAAAGCATAAATTAGCGATACAATTGTTTGAGTTCGTTCGAACGTGCGTTCTCCATCGATCTAGGACTCCCTAGGCTTATCTTTTCAATAATTGTGAAGTGTGTTCGTTCGTACATGCATTCGTATACACGTTTTCGTTTAATTTCTTTTTCCCTATTTTAAACTGATCAAAGCCGCCGTTTTTGAAGTAGAGATTAGTTTTAAACGTTTGGTCTCTCTCTCTCTCTCTCTCTCTCTCTCTCTCTCTCTCTCTCTCTCTCTCTCTCTCTCTCTCTCTCTCTCTCTCTAATCCCTTTCCCTTCCTGTCATTTTGGAAAAAAATTAAAAAACGAACAAATTTAAAACGAAAAACACACATGGCTACTTTAATTTTGATTTCCTGGATCCAGTTTACACAGGCTTGGACAATTTTGGGTAATTTAAATAAAACATTTCTCGCCCTAAAAACACATACATATTTAATCAACATATCAAATTAACACACGCTCACATAACACACATACGAGCCTTCACCTTGAAAACACTTACTAAATGATAGCCTGTTGTGCAGTAATTTATTTTGGGTGCTCTGCATTGTTGCGAAATCTAAAGGGAATTTACATAATGTAATTCGACACGCCACTTACTGAAGTGATTCCTTGCACATACCCACACCTATACCTACACCCACACCCACACCCACCTATTCAACACACACACACACAATTTGACGAGGAAGGTTTATTAAATGTAATGTTATTTATTTTTCGAATTTATTAAGGAAGTTTGAATGAGTTAAATTATAATTGACATTTCATCCAATTAACTATAAGAATTAAATACGAATTCTAGCTAATCTGACAATAATATAAGGGTTGTTCAGTAGAGTTGCCAATTAGTGTCAATCTTTCCTTCTTCGAGACTTCGATTGTTTCTTAAGTAGTTTAATCTTTAAAACAGAAATGTTTCTGTATTCGTAGTTGCATTATTATTATTATTATTATTATTATTATTATTATTATTATTATTATTATTATTATTATTATTATTAATTATTATTATTATTATTATTATTATTATATTATTATTAAAGATGTAAGGTGATATATAAGTTGAGATAAAAGAAAAAAAAAAAGAAAATTTAAATGTCCAATAGGAGATAGTCGGTGTAACGAAACTTGTTTCGAGCCATTTTCGATCTCTATCTAATTTGCATTTGGCGGGAAATGAGAGAAGAAAAAAGCCCGGGAAAAAAGCCCGCGTAAAAATGGCGCGAAGAACTGTTAATGCGATGTTTTGATTAAAAGAAAGTTTAAAATGAAATAACAATAACGATTTACGGAAACAATACAACGTTCACAAGGGAAAATAATAATCATATATATATATATATATAATATATATTACTATATATATATCATAATATAATATAATATTATATAATATTATATATATATATATATATATATATATTACTCATCTATATAATAGTATATATATATATATATATATATATATATATATATATATATATTGGCAAGGTACGATCCTTTTCATCCACACCATTAAATTCTCTTTTAAGAGATCGCGCGAAAGGATATTTTTGCTATTTTGTTAAGAACATTTTTACCTTTTTATCAAATATAATTTTATCAAGCTTTTCTTTACCATTTATATTATTCAAGGTTTTTCCCTGTTTTAACGTATATATTTATCAATTAATTTTTAAAATTTTTCTATCATTGTTATTAAAAATATTTCGCCAATTTTTTGTCCTAAAATTTTTATGCAATTATTTTTACCATTTAAAGGATCTAAATTTTTACTAAGAAAATTTTACCATTGTCATCTTTTACCAGACATTTTTACAATTTGATATCCAGCAAATTTTTCCTATTTTCTCGAAGCAAATTTTGCCATTTTTATCAAATTTTTTCATTATTAATATTAAATCTGCAAATATTTTAATATTCTATATTGACTGAAATTGTTTTCTATGAGTATTTGTGCATAAGAGAGAGAGAGAAGAGATGAGCCAGAGATGAAGTAGAGAGTAGAGAGAGTGGATCAACTTGCTGCTCGAAGAGACACCACGGCGTATTGAGAAATACTCGACCCTCTGGTCCTACACACGGTATATCACAGAAACTATAACCTCTCGAGCTCAGAACTTGAATGATACCGTGAGCAGACTATAGGCGATAGTAGCTTACTCAGATAGAGCCTCCTCCATGAGCGTCCTCCGCTATGACGCACACTTTATGTGAGCTAGAGCACTTACACACCGTATGCTATCAGCGAAGACGCGGTTGCCATTTTCGAGATTTGAAGAAAACGCTCCGGCCAACTCATTTGAAACTATTCGATAATACAGTCAATCTGATACGAGAGAAGGAGACGAGGTATCACGTACAGATATCCGTACCTTCTCCTTCCTTTCCAATATCCTAGCTACAGCCCCATCTACGCCCACACATCAAAACCACACCCCTGCGGAAACGGGACATATCGGAGAAAAGATGGACCGTTCTTTTTAAGAGAACAGAATTAGAGAATAAAAGGAAGGCCGAGAATAAGGAAAGAAAAAGAGCGACGAATACTGCCGGTGCATCATTCCAGGTATAAGAAAAGAAAAGTGGCAGCCAATCACGCAAAGCACCACTCTACTCGACAAAAAAAGATATTACTTCGCCGTAAAAAGAAAGACCACCCGTTCCAATATCTCTACAGAGTAAGGACAGAGAAGAGAGTGTTGAAAGTGCAAAATAAAATGAGTAAGAACGAGAGCGGCACTAAAAGGAAAGTGAAAATTAACAAAGATTAGATAAAAAAGAGAGAGACAAGCATAATACTAAGGCACAAAAGACGTAATCCAAAAGGAGAAAGAGACACAAACGAATACTTATATATTTTGTTGCTTTCTTGTCATATTTTTCTTTAATTTTTACTTCTTTGTTAAAAATTGACGTGAATTACCATCCATTACTGTAATTCTGCTAGTCTTCTCGTATCTCGAACCACTAAATTACCTTAATTCACCACCTCAAGACAGTTCGCAAGTCACGATCCTAATTCCTGCATACCGCTAACATTATTTATAATATAACTCATACCTATATATTTAATATTTATATATTATATATTATATATATACTGATATAAAAAAGAAATATATATATACATATTTAGACTGCTTTATATATATATATAAATACTATATATATATAAATATATATTATATAGATATATATATATATATTATACTTATATAAATCATATATTAGTGATGGGACGGTTAATCGTCATCGTCATCGTCACTCGGCAAAAACGAAAATCCGTGCCATTTTTTATTTACACTCCGTCATCTCATCGTCCATCGCAAATTTCTCCGATTAATTTTGCCGATTTAATGACCAAATAGTTGGAACTTTTGAACGTTTACCAAGACTTCAACTAAATAATAATAATAATAATAAATAATAATATTAAAATATAGTATAATAATATATTAATAAATAATAATACATAATCATAATCATATCATAATCATAAATCATAATCATAATCTAATCATAATCATAATAAAGCACTAAGTTTTAATAGTGTATAGATATCCTGTTATTTGTATAGTATATATATATACTACTATATATAGCTATATAGGTATATATATCATATACTAGTATATATACGTATATATAGTATATAATATAGACTTGAAATATATTGATATCACGCATAAATACTAGTTATATATACCTTATTATTATATATTATAATCATATCTCCATTCTTGGTTATGGTATGATGACATTCTCAGTTAATGTACCTAATTGGTTCCTGCGCTATCTTGTATGCGTTCATATTCCACACTTCAATTCAACTTTCCACCGCCGACAAGAAATATCATATTATCACCCATACTTATGATAATACACGACCCCTCTGTGCTAGACAAGAACCATCTTTTTTACAGACATCCCCCTATCCCCTTATATCCATACGTGTAGGGGAGAAAAAATTGCCCACATCGTATGTCCTGAAGTGTCGTGTGGAGAAGGCGCACTAGAGGGGACGGTGTGGTATTTGAGGTTGGCCGCCTTATCTACCACTTACAAGCTTTGCCAGGAATGCAAGTATCATGCCGTCTGGAGAGGTACAGTAATGTCAGTAAGAGCGCCCTTCTATCCTGCGGTGCGAAAATGTATGAATCGTTCTGTATATGAAATGTCAGAGGAATAAATTTTGGAGGAGATGAGGAGATGAGGAGAGAGATGAATGGACTGTATTATAGAAAAGGGCAAATTTGATTTACTCGCTGCGACTGAAACAAAGATGCACCACAGGAACACTGGTGAAGACAAACAATTGAAACTATCACCTAGTGTGGGCAATAGTGGTTGCCGTCCTGCCAAATATCTCAATTTAACCCGAAATGCCTCCTCCTCCTGTGAAGGTAAAGGGATATGAGAGGGCCATAGAAGGACATTTTGCAGATTCTGATGAAGTGAGTTGTGGCTTTAAGAGAGATTATGGATCTATGAGTGTTTGGTGTGTGTGTAGTACTAGAAAGAATCTAAAGGTTAATATATTTAAGTGAAAAAAGAGCAAAAATTTTGTCTGTGCGTTGCGACACTATGATCCATCCTGAGGCAATGTTGAAAAGAGTACGATTTTCTGGATAATCTGAATGATGTTTTGACTGGGGTAAATAGCAGATTCAGTTCATTTGCCATATATCTGCATATTCAAGGATTTTTTTTTTTACAGTTCGTTCACCACCCACTCAGGGCAGGGAGCCCTATTAAGGGAGGGTGTGTATTACTCTCCAAAAGTTGCACCCTGCTAGCGCTGATAATTTACGCATATGAGCACAGACGCAGGCTTTTAAAGAGAGGGGATTAAAATTCCGAGTAGAAATACAGAAGATGGGAAGAGAATTCCACAAAAAACAAGAGGTGGGTTGGAAAAAAGTAATACGTCACTTGCACTAGCATAACATGTGTATATTCAGTACGTGCGAGTTGACCGAATGTCAACACAAATACTCGTGCGAAGATACAACACCTATTGTGCTACGAAGAGGCGTCATGAAAGAGTTCGACGCTTGGTACGCGAGTGATAAGTTCCCGTGATGCACTGTGAGCCACGCTTGCTTGGAAGTACCAGTATAGGATATGTAGATAAAGCAACCAACATCGCCTCTGCAAAAGATAGAGGGTCAAGTTCTCAATATAGAATGCAAGTTGCCAGAACAAGTTTATAAAGCCTTTTTGCCGTTGAACTCGACCCGTGGTTCCATAGAGCCGGCGTGAAACCATATGGTACCTCCCCTTCCCGCCCCCCAGATATGAGAGCATATCCCATACAATGGTGAAAGGAATTGAGACCTGTATAGTCGGAGCAACGAGAAAAGGAGGAAAGTCGTGCACATCTAAACAGAACTTAAAGTTTCTTAGAGCCGCAACTAGCAAAAACCAGTTGTGAATGTGAGGTATATTCCAAGACATTTTTTTGTTCACATTTAAGGGCCAAAAAAGCGAATGTTCAAAATATATTGTCAAACAGATAGTCAGACTGACAGAAACCGTCGTAAAGCAGACAGGAAATTTATCACACGTGATCTTGGAGAAGGAGTTATTTGTTAAAAGTTTGGTAAGGTTAAATCTGTTTAAAAGCTTATATATCTGAAAATTTCACAACCAGTTAGTTCTCTTTAACTCATCAATGTCGAGGAAATAAAAATCCCAAAAGACTTAAAGACGAGAGGCCAATTCCAGAAGTAAAATAGGGTCTTAGTAGAAAGACTTAGATATGAGGTTAAAGGAATGAAGAGGTACCGAGTCATACAGAATCGACGTGGTATAAAAGCGTGCATAGGTGAGACAGATCATAATAAGAAAAGGTTCACGGAATAAAGTAGCGTTAGATAGACAGCAGACCTCTGAGGCAACACTCACTATTGACAAAAGAGATATTAGAAGAAGAAGTGCCCCATCTAAGACAACACGAGGCCGAACATTGAGGCGATTTTGAAACGTGCACAGCTTAGATATAAAATAGTAAACGCACAAAGACCAGAAGGTTATGGATCAGCCATTAAACGGAGAAGGAGGCTTGGAGCACTACCACGTACGCGCTCCATTTACTCAGGGTCAAATGCTTTGTATGTCCAAGAGCCACCACCAACAACAGTATCCCCAAGTCAGCCTTTTCAAAACCTAAGAAGTGCGAAAAAACCTCAAATCTGTTTCAGTATAGTGAATGTATATCCCCAGACAAGTAGACTTCGTGCAGCGAGAGCCGTTACTGGGATCGAGGAGTTTCCAGAGATCTAAGAGCGAACGTGAGAAAGGTTTCAAAGATAATTTAGGATAAATAGCAAGTGAGAGCTACATGGGCGAGTATTGAGAAAGGATCAAAGCGGCTGTTCCTTCTTTCGGTGAATCAGGTTGGGACATGTGAGAAGCTTCTCAATCACTGAGGGAGGGAAAAGTGCTAGTATTCACGACATAGAGAATATAGCTTAGCTAGGGGCAGGAAGAGATTAGCTTTGTGTCATTCGGTGACTACTTATGCATACAGCAATCGATCAGATCGAATTAAGAGGAGGAAAAGCAGATTTACAGAATTTGTCTACGAGATAAAGATTTATTTTCACAGTAAGAGATGAAACCAAGCGAAGGGTTACCGCAGCTTTCCTTGATGAAAGCCAGCTTTGCGCTTCAGTCCGAAGAAGAAAAAATAGTCGCCTGCACGCAACGGATTTCTAGCTGAACTGAAATATTAGCTGAAGACAGTAATATGGAGAACGCAGATTTTCTATGCAACCGAGTCAGGCATCTGTCTCTAGCCTGAACTATCTGGCCAGAGAATAAGCCACCCAGAGTTCGAACTCATGTGCATTATGAGGAAAAAGAAACAGATTTAGTTTTAGAAGGAAAATCGAATGAGGTAAAGAAAATAATTGTTTATCTGAAAGAAGGAACATGAACCATGCTTGCGATCCCTACTATATCGGATTAACAGTGCCCTTTCCTGACTTATCTTTTTAAATCTTTATACACCCATTCATTCAATCCTTCATTCGTAGGTAGCCAAATTTCTTGCTCATCACTCAACTGCCCAAACATTTGGAAACTCTACAAATTTAAGTCCAAAAATGTTTCTAAATTATTTCTATTACATGAAGTGAGGAGACAGACCATCCTTGACCTCAACTCGAATTCCGTTACGGACCACAAACATGTCCTCTCTGCATTCTCCATAATAAATACTTTCATTTTTGCATTGTTAATTAAACACTGGAGTTCATATTTATATATTATTATTATTATTATTTATTATATATCCTACGTTTCTTACTTATATTAATGTTTATTGGATTTGTTCATGTTATTTGTATTATTGTTATTTGTTTCTATTGTTATTATTAAATTATTATTATTATATTAATTAGTTATTATTATTATTATTGATTATATTATTAAGCTTTTATGTATTTATACCACTTATTATTATTATCTATTAGATCTCATTATTTTATTATTATTTATTGAAGACATTAAGGAATGCAAATATATTTTTGATCCGCTGGAAAATAAATTTGTCGCGATGAGTTCGAAAATCACCCCTGAACACCTCCTACTCCTAAAGAAGCGATTCACTAATAGTTAGTTTATATGATAGATAGTAGCAATATATTGACCTTATGTATTTACTCACTTAGATCACGGTCATAACACAATTATACCCTATATATAATCACTCATCACTATACTATACAAGTCAATGCTAATATATATATTAATTACATAATTTATTTAACTGTATAATCATAGTACTATATATATATATATAGTAAGTAAAATAAAATATTAGTATCAATATCAGAGAGAGAGAGAGAGCTAGACACACTGAGAGACAGAGAGAGACGAGAGAGACAGAGATAATATTCCCTGTATGCAGAGACGTACCGATAACATGACGAGAGACCGAGATTCCTTAGAAACGAACCAGACCACTCTCAGAAATGACATTTGTTTCAGAGTCGCTCAAGTCAGAATGCTAGGCTGACTTGATGCAGATAGAAACGACCACTTCGATGACACCTAAAAACCAAAGAATGAGGATCGACCTCGAGACGAGACGAGAGACGAAGGATAGATGCTGAGAGAGAGACCGACTGTAAGAGATCAACACCCGACGAGAAGATCACGTATGGACACAGAATTGTTATTGAGAGAGAGATGAGATAAGTTTTAAAAATTAGTCCTCTATTTTCAATTGAGTTAAGTCATCGGTACATCGTCATCGTCTACCATACGTCAAAATTTGCTCTAATCGTCATCGTCATCGGCAAAAAATTCATAATCGTCCCATCACAAATATATACTGTACTAAAATATATATATCTAAAAAATACTAAAAATATAAATCATTATATATATTATATATAATATATATAATTATAAGGTAAATTATTTATAGTAGTTAAATATATAATAATATTATACTCACTAACTATCTATTATCATATATAATATATATATATGTATATTAATAGTATATATATATAGTATAATATATATTACTATATATATACTGAATCACTAAATAGAATATATATACAATAATTCACAGATAGAGCAAGATATATATAGTACATTATGCACAAAGAAGAAAAGAAAGAGAGGTGTTAGATTGCAAAATCTAGTTTGTTATAAAAGAAAACAAAACTTTAGACAAAGATAATCTAAGAGCATATTCCTGTGTTCTTATATCGTTTTTCTTTTAAATTTTCACAGAATGAGTATATACTAATTATTTTACAAAGGTTAATATATTATTATACCGTTAGTATAAATGTCAAGTTATCTAAATCATAATATAATATATAATATATAGTAGTACTATATATATATATATAATATATATATATATAGTAAGTATATATATGTGCAATATTATATATCACATATTATATATATATATATATATATTACTAAATATATAAATATTATAATTATTTTACTTACTATAATTACTATCTATATTATATTATTCATTTGCATAGTTCTACCTTAATTTATTGTGAAGCTTAATTTCGATACTTAATCGCTATGAGGAATATACTTTTTTTTCCTAACTTGTACTGTTTTTAATATTGAAAAAACCGCAAAGTAAATTTTAAAAATATAAAATTAAAAATTAAAGAAAAATAAAAAAAGTTGTGGTTCCCATCTTTGACATTCATTCTTAATTGCTTAAATCTTTCAGATTTTGGATACAACTTTTTTGTTTTTTTTTTTTTTTTTTTTAATGTAAAGAAATAAATAGTGAAGAAAAGACTGCCTTACCTGTATCATTAAACGGTTATTGAAACGGTACAATTATAAATTGAGTACAAAACTTATCAAAACTCTAGATTTGGCTTTTCTTTAGTTTGTCTGAAGTGTTGATTGTTGTAAAGTCTTCTCACCTTTGCGTCGGATTTCCCTATCTAATATAAATTTAGAACATGTTTTCATATCTAACCAGAGAGCGCATTACTCACTTACCTATAAGTGACTATTCATGACGGGATCTGTTGCTGGGATGGGTTACTTTATTTTAAAATGTCTTCTCCTGCTTTTTCTAGATGGGGGCTAGTCAGTAGTTTGTAAATACTCTTAATATATATATATATATATATATATAATATATATATATATATATATATATATATATATATATATATATATATATTTATATATATATATAATATATATAATATATATATATATATATATATATATATATATAATATATATATATATATAATAAATAATATATATATATATATATATATATATATATATATATATATTTATGTTATATATATATATATACTATGTAAACTGATAAGTTAGTTATATATAAAATTTATATATATACTGTATATATCCAGTATATATATTATATATAGAATATATATATATATAATATATATATCATATATATATATATATATAATGAATAGCCGAATATAAATAATATATATAGTATATATACTATTAAAATATTATATAAAGTATATATATTATATATATATAATATAAATATATATATACCCGTAAATAATCATATAAATATTATTTGAGTATATAATATATATTATAAGAGTGTTCCTGTGGGCAGCTCCAGATGTAAGAGAATCAATGGTTTATAATGTTAGTTAATTTTACTCCCTTTCTACAAACTACTATTATTAATCGAAATAACCAGTATAAATAAAAAGGTAAAAGTAAAAAAAAGGAGAGATAAGAACATAACGCTTCCAGCGCCTTAAAATAAAGAGAAAATAAATTTGGCGATACAATGTGTGAAAGTTTCCGTTCGTACGTGCGTTCTCTGGTCGATCTAGGACTCCTTATAGGTCTGTTCCATCTTCTTTCATATTTGTGAAGCAAGCTGTGTGTCGTTCGTTACCACTCGCGTTCGTATACACCTATTCTCACTTTTTAATTTTCTTTTTACCACTATTTTAATACTGTCAAAGCCACAATTTTAGGACCATCACGAATTAGTTTTAAAACGTTCAGTCTCTCTCTCTTCTTCATCTCTTTTCTTCTCTCTCTCAACTTCTCTCTTCCTCTCTCTCTCACTCTCTACTCTCCCTCTCCTCCTCTCTCTCTCTTCTTCACATCTCTCTCTCATCTCTCTCTCTCTCCCCTCTCTCTCTCTCTCTCATTGAATTTAAATTTTCTCCCAAAATAAAATGTAAACATTAGATTTTAAAACGAAAAAAGGTACATGGCTTGCATTCCCATAATATATATTATTAATTGGTAAAACTTTCCAATGGATTGCACCTTTCACAGGCTTGGACAAATTTGGATAATTGTCAAAACTTAATACATCTCTCCACTAAACACGTTAACACATTTTCCTATCAACAGCAGCTATATTAACACATCGCTCACAAATAACACACACATTCACGCCATTCACCTAAAAACACTAACTAAAATAGATTTCCTGTTGTAACCACAGTGAAGTTCAAATAATTTGTGCTACTGTATTGTTGCGAAAATCTAAAGGGGAATTTACATAATGTATTCGACACGCTCCACTACTGTAAGTGATTCCATTGCACACACACACACACACACTACACACAACACACACACAACACCCACATACACACCACAACACCAACACACACACACTACCTTACACAACATACCTACACACACACACACTACCCACACACAACACACACCACGACACAACTTTGATGAGGAAGGGTTAGTAAAAAATAAGTAAAAATATTGTTATTTCGAATTTATTTAAGGGGAATGTTGAATGAGCTAAAACCTTTATAATGATCATTTCACTTCCAACCCTTACTATATAGAATTAAATACGAATTCTAGCTAATCTGACAATAATATAAGGTTTGTTCAGAAGAGTTGCCAATTAGTGTCAATCTTTCCTTCTTCGACACTTCAATTGTTTCTTAAGTAGTTTAATCTTTGAGACAGAAATGTTTCTGTATTTGGAATTGCAATTAAAGTTTTCTGTCTGTGAAGAAACTTATCTTTTAATTGTAAGTTTAAAATCGTTTTTGATGATTTAGTATTAATTACTTTACATAAATAAAAGTTTGTTCAGTAAAATTGTTCTGCACAATCATTTTCGACTTTTATATTTAAAGTGTACGTACGGGTTTTAATGAATCTTGCATAATATATTGGAGATAAGTTCTAATAATGGAAAAAATGTCGCAGATGTAGAGAACTGAAAAGATAAAAGGCCCAACGAATTGTCTTTGTTGAGATAAATATATAATAAATGAATATATAAAATCTATTTATACTTTATTAATAGATATATATAAATTATATTTATTTAAATATATCAGAAATATATATAATCATATATATAAAGAATATATAAATATATGTTATACTATACTATATATATATATTATTTATATACTATATATATATATATATATTATACTATATAAATATATATATATAAATTACATATATAATATATTTAATATATTATTTTATATGGTACTATAAATAAGATTTTATTATTTCTCCGTATCTATATAAAAATTAATACATACATATATCATAGATTATATAATTACCTACGTGCATATTTTAATTTTATTAGTATAAACATATATTATAAAATTATAAATATTAAATTTTATTATGTTATATATATATATATATTATCAATATATATATATATATATATATATATATTATTTATATATATACTTATTATATATGATAATATATATAATATATATATATATATATATATATACGTAAATGAATTGATCCATATATATATATAATATATCGATATCTTTTAATTGTAATAAAAAAATATCAGTTTGATTGTATTTTTTACACGTTTATTTTTTCCTCGTTTTCCCTATTTGCTTTTTTAATATTATTACAAATTTTTCTTCTTTCGTATCTTTATATCCTTTTTGGCCTTATTTCTAGCAGACGTAATATAGGTCAGTGCAATACACTAGAGAAAATCTTCATTTCTCCCACAACTGCAAATCAACAAAGTATTGTACCAAAAATTAACAAAACTTAAAAAAATTTTTTTTTTAATACTTTTTAAAATATTTTTTTTATGGTGTGTAGTTTATATAGAATTTTAGCACTCAACGCTCTAAATTTTTCACTCGTATTATCCTTAATATTATTTTTTAAATAAATATCTTTAAAATTTTAACGCTACTTCAAATTATAAATAGATTATTTATCTTAAATAATTTTTTTGACCCTTTTTAAAAGCACAGTATGAAATATGTTTTCGATGTTTTCATTAGCTATATATATATATATATATATGTATAATACTATTACGTATACTTTTCACCTGTGTTATATATAGCCCTATATAAATAGTGATTATACTATATATATTATATATATATATTGATATATATATTAATATATAGTTATATATGAGTATATATATATATATATATTATATATATAATATATGGAATGTTATAAACTTTTTGAAGGATTAAATCATGGGGGAGGAAGACGCAGGAAAACGATTAAAATGTCGGGAGAAAAAATATTAAATAGGACAAAGCGTAACGAATCAGCATCAAAATATAAAGTTTTTTGGTTTGCCGATTAAATATTTACAGCTTATTTCTTCACCACTCCACGGTTGGGATGATACATCTGAAGCAGACGGCCAATTTACCCCTCGTAGA
>JABUQX010077699.1:37500-43063 GCA_015478945.1 Trachelipus rathkii | reverse complement strand
CTTGACAGTGCAGGACAGGCGTACCTTTGCGAACAAGAATTTCCCATTCTCATAAATTTAACTACAAGTACAAAAATAGGCTGAATACCCCCTCCCCCCCCCAAAAAAAAAGCATCCTAATTGCTTCGACATCAAATATCAATAAATTTGATGTTGTATCGAAAATGAAACATTACTTCTTCCAAACCTACACTAAGAACGTTGTTAATGAGATTATGTTATTACTTATTACTAGTGATGGGACGATTCCAAATTTCCAGCCGATGACGATTCCGATGCCGATACCAGTCAAAAGTGCCGATTCCGATTCCGATTCTTTTGAAACCAATGTCTTTAACTATTGAAAATGGTTGCAAATCCACTGCGATCATTTCTCCAATAAGTCTGTGAATCTTCTTGAATTTAAAGTCCTTTATATGGCATAGTTTTGCTCCTTTTAATTTCTGAATTATTTACCGTAAGAGATCTTTTACTATTATGTTCTTGTCTTTCCTTTTCTTCTTCCTCCTTTAATTCTTTTGGATGTTTAGTATTTGAATGTTTAAGCATATTTGTTGTTGTAAAGCCACCTCTATTGGTTCCTCTTGATATTTGGATTTTGCAAATAGTTTTTGATTGATCATCCTTAGCTAATATATTTTTATATCCTTATCATCTATTCACAGAATAATTTCTATATTCTATATTTTTTTAATAAAAAAAATATAATATATATATATTATAGTATATATACTATAATATATATATATTAGATATACTTACTATACTACTAATATATATTATATATATCATATAATATATATATAATACTATATATATTATGGATCGTCACGGAACATCCGCATCCGCATCCGCGGATCATCCGCACATTATTAAGATCCGGCATCCGCATCCGGCTTGGGCTTTGCCCTGCGGATGTTGCGTGGATGTTTATTGTCGAGATTATAAAGAATTTTTATAACAAAAATACTTAAGATGAATCTGAAAAAGAAAGACGAAATGAAAAATGTGAGTCGAAGAAAATTCAAAAAACGGCTTGATATTCCATATCTTAATGTTATCAAAGACATTCCAACTCGCTGGAATAGTACACTTCATCTGATGGAGAGAAGTATTGTTCAAAGAACCTCTTGCTTCGTACGCCAGTTCGTATTCCAAAGTTAACATTCTTATTAATGTGGAAAATGACATCATGTCACACTGCATTAAGCTCTTGAAACCATTTGAAGATACTACCAAAAAAATCAGCACCTCTACAGCTTCTGCCTCCGATGCAATACCATTAATCTCAACGCTAAGGAAGCATTTTGAACCATCTTAAATGAAAATGATGACGGTTTAAGAAAGATATGATAATGACGTCATTAAACTAGAGCTAGAAAAACTTTTTGGTTCTGTGGAAATTAATGATCTTCATACTATTGCAACTTACTTAGATCCCCGTTATAAAGGCAAATTTTTTTTTAACAATATTAGAACAAGTAAAAATCCTTACTTTGTGTTGCAGTTGAAAAACTTCAATCCGGAACAGTCTATTAATTCGCCCCACCCATTAAAGAGGAATAAAAAACGGAAATCTACTAGAACAACAACCTTCTACAAGTAAAATCAATACAGAGTTTACTGGAAGGAGAGTTTCTACAGTCTCAGTAGTGATGAAGGAAACACGCGTATTACCAAAAGATGAAGTGCAAATGATTGAAAACTATCACCAAGAAAAACGATTAGATTCAAATGATGATCCAATCAGTTGGTGGAAAGTTAAGCAAAATTCTTACCCACGCTTGAGTAAACTTGGCAGGAAATACTTGGCTATCCTCCAACTTAATGTTCCAAGTTTCGAGATATTTAGCAATGCCTGGGCTCTCAGCAGAAAAAATGATGTTTCTCAAGCACAACCTTCCTATAGTTGAATTTCAATACTAGTGCAAAAAGTATATATAACATTGTAAAAATCTCTTTCATTAAGGTGCGAGGTTGGGAGAGGGAAAAGGTTTGTGGGGTGCATTGAGTTGCGTCCCAGTCCGCGTAGCCCTTGTGACACAATTATAATAATTAGATGATTGTGGTTTTAAAACTCAATATTATATATATATATATATATATATATATATATAAGTATATATATATATATATATATAATTATATTTAATATTTATATAATATATATAATATAGTATATTATATATATATATTTTCAAACATCGCATCCGCATCCGTGGATATTAAAATCAAGCATCCACACCGCATCGCGGATGCGAAAAAAAAATGACATCTGCTGCATCACTAATAGTATATATATATATATATATATATATAATATATATATATATATATATATATATATAGTATATAATTATATATATATATATATATATATATTATATATATATATATATATATATATATATAGTATTATATATATATATATATATCTTTATATAGTTTGCATACAAAAAATGAAATAATTCAAGTTTCAAACAGATTCCATTTCGGGAAATTATTAAAGGTTTTCATTCAAAAAGAACAAAAGTCTGCATAAAAAAAACTGACTAAACAAAAATTTAAAGTTCTATTTTAATTCCTTTAACTTTTATTTTCTGAATTTTTAATTTCGTAAGCCCTAGGAAGTGTGCCTAAAGTGAAATTGGATAAGACAGCACTGTGTGCGTGTATGCCAGTGTGATATTTTGAGTTTACGAACAACTTTCGATAACGTTAATAGCCTATCCGCCGAAAATCTTGACTCTTTTCTAAAACAGTGTGCAACCTGTTTAATTAATATCTGCTAAAACAAAATATTAATTTTCATAATATATTAATTACATAATGTGTATTCAAAAGCTCCAATTATTTCAAGTCTACAAGGCAAATATATCACTGCTCACTTACGAGGTTCACGGGTATATTAATTATCAAAAACAATTACATAACAATTACTAAACGAAACCTTGCCAAATGACTGCCTCACCGTGACAGTCTGGAAATCTTAACATGATATCTTAGGCTCTACGTAAAGATGTGCCGCTCAATCCAGTTTTCTTTAATTAAATAGAATTAATGAAGAACTGAAATTAAAAATCAATATGGCAGACTTCGAAATATTATCTTGGAAATATCATAAATGTCAAATAAAAATTTTCAGATTGTATACCAAAGAATCGGTCAAAGAATCGGTACAATTTTGTCGGTTCCGATTCCGATTCCTGAAAAACAGCCGATTCCGATCACTACTTATTATTAATAAGATTTTATTATTTCCGAGTTACTGTTTTCATATTGTTTATTTCTCATTTATTTTTTTTTTAAATTATGTGTTATATTTTTAAAGTTGATTTGTCAAGTATAATATATTCTTTTCAGCATCTATGACTGTATTTTCAATACAAATGGGTAAATGAATTATTTTGAATTTGAGTGGTCTTTATGCATTCCAGATCTAGTAGAATTTGAGAAAATATCTGTATACCATATACTATAATTTTTAAAGGCAATTAGTTTCTTTTCCTCCTTTTCAAGTTTAAGGGTAATATCGGGAACTAGTAATTTTCTAGGATTTTAACTAGGATTTTCACTGGTCGACAGGAAAAAGGGTGACACGCCATCAAAAAAAAATTCTTATACAGCCAGCCGCAGGTGTTGGGATAGGTTAGTTTAGGTTAGGTTAGGTTAAGTTAAGTTTATATTTGAACTGAATGAGTCAAAGGAGATTTTACTCTCCATCAGCGGGATTCGAAACTAGACTCCGCGTCGCTGAGTTAACAGTATCCGGTCGCTCTAAATACTAGACCATTCAAGTTCCCAAAAAAGAACGCTTCAAGAATAGTTTTTAAAGCTCCCAGTTTTCTCATCCCATAATTGCTGAGTACTCAAAGGCCAGAAAAACTCTAAATAACAAGATTTTTTTTTTTTTTTTTTTTTACAAATTTCGACCCATTTTTCTGTCGACGGGTATATTACGGGTATAGGTCCGTAATATCGTTGAACACAAATATATTTTGGGATATTGCTCAAGAAATTCTGTGATCATTAGTTAGCTATATAATATATATATATATATATATATATATATATATATATATATATATAGTATATATATAATATAAAATATTTATATATATATTATTATATATATTATATATATATATAAAAAATTATTAATCTCTCCTGTGCGTTTGAACACCAGCCACTCTAAATTCCTAAACAAGTGTTTTACCAATAGACCCACGAGAGCTGAAAGAGCTTAAACTTTTGGGTATCTAAAGATTACGTGTCTAAGGATTTGATTTTACTATATATATATATATATATATATATATATATATATATATATATATATATATAAACAACGTCTAAAGAGATCCAGATAAATATAATATATATATGTGTCTATAGATTTATATATTATAATATATATATATATATTTATTAATTATAATAATATATATATATATATATATGAGTCAAAGCACGTAAAGGACATTGATGTAACCGAATCCCGAGAGCTTTCTCGACATAAAAAAGAAAAATTGAACGCGAGACAAGAAATGGAAGAAATATTTTGACAGTGGCTCTTCCTTTCTATTATGATTATTATTATTATTATTATTATTATTATTATTGATTATTATATTATTATCTATTATTATTATTATTTAGCAAGTTTATTATTGAAAAAGCGAGGCAAATGTAAGTTATGATTTGATTGCCGTTTGTGATATATATATAGTATATATATTATATATTATATATATATATATATATATATAATATAGTAATAGATATATATATATATATATATATATATATATATATATATATATATTATAATATATATATATAATATAATATATATATAGATATATATTATTTAGAGGTGTAGCGTGATGATGATTTTTTCACTATCCCGGATACGGATACGTTAAATCACTTTCCGCGATTGCGAAGTTAGCGGATAGGGATAGTTAAGTTTTTAGTTTTTAGCCACAGATAATTCATATATAGTATATATATATATATAATTATATAAATATATAGTATATATATATATATATAATATAGTATTATCTTACTATATTATATTATGTTATATTATATATTATATATTAATATTAATTATATATTATTAATTATATCTTAAATAAAGAATATAAAGTGGGCAGGAAAGAATTACTGCTCTCCGGGATCTGAACCAGCTCGCGTGTTGCGAATGAGGAAATATGCTCGATGCTTTACGACTGAGCTATCCCCCAACCAAAAAAGTTGACTTCAAGAACAGTTTTAAAGCAATCGAGTTCCCTTCAACGGCGACATCACCAGGTGTCCAGCCTGTCCTATCCCTCGTTCTTAATAATAGTGTAGGTGTTAATATTGCATAATCGCAACTTTATTATTTAGACTTAAATAAAGAACATAATGCGAAGCGTAAAGAATACTGCCGTTATCCTTTGAGGAAGAGACTTATGTTACACTCATATTTCATACGAAACCTTACTTTTGTGGCTGTCCAGGCTTTACCTCAAATCTTTTCATGTACTTACTGGGAAAATTCTGAAATACTTAA
>JABUQX010077699.1:30000-32500 GCA_015478945.1 Trachelipus rathkii | reverse complement strand
AACTTCCAGTTCTTTGAGGCCGCCCTAGCACCATTGTGATGTGAGGTTTACAAGACAATTTTTTTTATTTATGTTAAAGCCAAGGATGTTTACATTGTCAACAGGAGAGGGACAGAACCGTCAAAAGAGACAGGAAAGTTAGAAGGTATTTTGGAGAAGAAGATTTGTAAAAGTTGGGTTTTTAAACAATTGAATTTCACAAAGTTATTTCATCCATCAGCGAGAATAAAATCGGAAAAATTAAGACGGAGAGGCAATCCCAGAAGTAAAAGTGGGAGTAGAATTGAAATGAGTTAAAGAAATGAAGGGTGGAGTCATCGGAATACGAGTGGATAAGTTTAGAGTTGCAGGTAGAGAAGTATCATTAATGAAAAGGTAGGAATAAAGTTCAGGAGAAAGACAGGAAACCCTGAGGAACAACACTATTGAAAGAAAAAGAAGAAGTCGCCCCATCAACAACAGCGATATTGAGCGATTTGAAAGTAAGCTAGATATAAGTAAGCAAAGAGAAGGAGGAAACCCAAAGGAGGGGGAGCTTGGGAGAGCAGTGACGCGTTGCCATACTCGTCAAATTGCTTTGGATATGTCAAGCCCCACCACCCAAGTCTCCCCGAAGTTCCTAAGAGCGAAAAACATAAATCGGTTTGATAGGAATGAATATCGCCAGTAGACTTCGTGCAGCGAGAGCCATACTGGCGATCGGAGTGTGAGTTTCCAGATGATGTAAGAAGTGAGTTGAGAAGGTATTCAAAGATCTTAGATAGAATACAAAGTGAGAGCTACAATGCGATAGTTATTTAGAAGGATCAGAGCGGCTTCTTTTTTCGGGATAGGTTGGATATGAGAGAGGAGAGCTTTCCAACAACTAAGGAAAGTGCTAGTATTGGAGACATAGAGAAATAAGTTAGCGAGGGCCGAAGAGAGTTAGATTTTTCAGTTTGGAGATTAGAACACCAAAGGTCAGATCGAATAAGAGGAGAAAGGCAGATTACAAAAGTTGCTAGAGATGAAAGATTTGTCAGTAGTAGAACCAAGGAGTTTAGCGCACTTTCCTTTGATGATGAAAGCCAGCTTTGCTTGTCGAAGAGTATCCTGCAACGATTTCTAGCGAATGAAAATAGCGAGGGCGAAGTGATAAGGAGAACGAGAATTATTTTCCACACTCGATAGCACTGTCTCTAGCTGGAATGGCCAGAGAATAAGCCACGATCGAACCAATGGATTATGAGAAATGAAGATTTAGCTTTAGAAGGAATGAATGAGGAAAGGAAAAATTTATTTGAAGAAGGAATGACCTTCTCATTCCAATCAAAGATTACAGCTCCCTCCTTACTCTTTTAAATCTTTATACATCCATCATTAATCTTATTGAGGTAGCCCAATTTGCTATCAATTGCAAACTTGGACAACCTTACATTTAAGTACCCGTTGGTCTAAATATTTATAATACATGTAGAGCGAACAGCCACTTTGACCTAAAGAGAATCGTTACGGACCACAAATATGTTTCCTCATTTCCATGAATAAAGACTGGAACATGCTGGATGAGGAGTACTATTAGGTCTTATATATTAGTTATTTTAATAATTATTTTAATTGTTATTGTTATTGTTATCTGTTATTATTATCATTATTATATTATAATAATTATTATTATTATATTATTGTTATTGTTATGGTTTTATTGTTATTGTTGATTATTATTAATATTTATTATTATTATTAATTATTATTATTATTCATTTTATTATATATTATTATGATATTATTATTATTAATATTGAGACTTAGGGAATCAAAACATTTTGATCGCTCAAATCAATAATTCGGGAGGTTAACCCTGACACCTCCTGTCTTACAGCCTATATTATATATAATATAATATATATATAATATATATATTATATATATATATAATTATATATAATATATATATATATATATAATATATATATATACATTATATATATATATAATTATATATATATATATAGAGAAGAAGAGAGATTTTATTAAATAATTTTTTTCAATTAATCGTCATTGTCATCGTCATCGGTGAAATTTGCTCTAATCGTCATCGTCATCGTCATCGGCAAAAATTTCATAAATCGTCCCATCACTAATAATATATATATCATATATATATATACTATATATATATATATATATATTATATATATTATAATATATATATATATATAATATATATATAATATATAATAGTAAAACCATGTAACGATCATGTATTTAACAAAATTTAAAGTAAATACATAGTCTTGTTATATAAGTATGTAACCACCTTACTAACATATATATATAAATATAATATATAATATATAATATATACTATATATATATATATAAATTATATATATATATATATATATATATTATACTATATATTATATAGAATTATATATATATATATATATATAACAGGAAAATAAATTGCAATAAACACAATATAATTTTGTATTGATAAAAACACCCCTAAAGTATT
>JABUQX010077699.1:17500-22500 GCA_015478945.1 Trachelipus rathkii | reverse complement strand
ATGTTGCATTGGTTAAAATATATATATATATATATATATATATATATATTAATATATATATATAGATATATTATATATAGTATATATATTATATAATATATATATATATATATATATATATGGCCGCCGTTATGGGGGGGCAGGGTAGGGCCATGGCCCCCACCCTTAGATTCCTTCAACCTCATATGAACCTTTCAACAACGTATTTTTTTAAGATCACAAGGTGAAACGATTATATATATATAATATATATATAATATATATATAACATATATATACTATATATATATATATTAATGTATAATATATATATATAATAATATACTATATATTATATATATATATATATATATATATATATATATATATATATATATAATATATATATAACATATGAAAAGCATATTTCTTTTTTATCTTGAGATACTTTGTGGCTGAAAATGTAGGGGAGTACCATGCCAACCCTGACCTCACCTTGCACTTGTAATGTCGCTTATGTATACCCCCATCCATACCTTCGTTGTTGCCCCAATCCGAAAATCGTAACACGTTTGAAAATAATTCTGAACTGTATGCATTTTTTTAAACGAGGTATTAAGACTTTAGATGCATAATAGCTTTTTATTTGCTCTACATCATAATAGGAATTGTACGATGAGATTCTGAGATCTGTTGATGGGCATAAAAATTTGCAAATAGTCATGGGAAGCGAGGTAACTACTTGTGTGCTTGAGAAGCCGAACGAAGGAGCGGGGGTGGGTAAAAATATTAATATTATTATTATCTGACAAAGTAATATTGAAATATGGATAAATTTATAATTAAAAGGGATAGGATGATAACAGTAATTACTTGTGATTGAACAAACTACAAACTCATAATTGGTATTCTAGCAAGCTGATGGTAATTCAAGTGCAAGTGGTATTGTAGGCCAATCCTGTTAATGAACTAATTATAGTAGTGTTGCTACTTGGATATAACGTACCAAAAACGGAAAAAAATGCCATGGGATATTGAAATTTACATAATTGGAACCAATATAAAGATCGGATTTAAGCCTTACTTATTGATGGGACCCGTACCAACGCACCATTTACGGAAAGGAAAAGAGTTTGAAGAAGGAAAATTAACTTTAGAATGAATGGCTAGATTCTTACACAATTCTGGAAGTGTATTCCTAAAATATTGAAAGGACGTTTATGTTAAGATTGTGTGCCTTATTAGACCTTCTATCAAAAGAGTATATTTGGCTAATTTATCGTAAAACCATTTGAAAATTTAAAGACATGCATTCATGTGCTAAAGTCCATGTAAAATTCAGAATAGCATAAAGATACCTCAGTAGCAGCAAAGAATTTCAAACGAATAATTTTAAATAAGCGTGTTAGTGTAACTGAACAACCGCATGTTGCTGAGGACTTATTTATTCAAAAAATAGGCAAAAATTGGTACCTACAATTTCTGTCTTAATACTTTGTGGCACCTATGATCGTTATTCGAGGTAGCACTGAAGATACCGGCAATTTTTCCGATTTGCTTAAAATTCAGAGTAAAAGCTGGAGTGTTCTTGTTGGAGCATTTGAAAATAAACGCGAGCAAAGGTCAAATACCACATCCACAATGATTCAGAAATGAATTTAATATTTACCTGTGGAAAGTTGATATGTAATAAAATTTTGAATGAAGTAAACAATTGTGAATATTTCTCCCTTATAGCAGACGAGGCAGCAGATAAATCCGGGACAGAACAGCTATCGATTGGTGTTCGTTTCGTTGATAAGGATCTGAATGTACGTGAAGAATTTCTAGGATTTACTCCTCTTAAAAAACTGAAAGCTGAAGAGCTATATTGTCTATTATATACAATTTAAATATGAGTAAGCTTGTTAGACTTAGGTTTGATGGGTGCTCACCATGGCTGGCAAAGAAAATGGAGTTCAAAAGTTAATAAGAGAATCAGTACCCTAAAGCCAAATTTTTTTCATCGTTGTTCCCATTCGTTTAAAGTTAGTAATTAATGACCTAAACGCTGTCCAGAATTCGAAACAGTTGTAATTGTAAAACCAATTTACAAAATTTTCCGTGAAAGGTACGTCCACGCAGAAAATATGGTAGAAAATACTATTCATTGTTATGCGAAACACGATGGTCTGCAAGAATAAATCAATAATATATTTTTTGAACATTTTAGGGAAAAAAAATATCAAAATTAAAAAAATCTCTTATCTGATCCAGATGTAAAGGGCAACCCATAAGAACTGCAAGGCATGGTCAGCTTTCATCAGCAGCAGGAAGTCCTACATTTATCATATGTTTAATAATCAGGACGAAATATAGTTAGTTCATATTTGAAGACCATATCAACTATTCAAACTAAAATAATAAATTTGAATGAGGTTCATTGTCACATAAGAAAAGTTTTGAATATTTTAAAAACCGATTGAAGTGAAAATAATGCAGTCTAATTTTAAAGGATTTTTAAAAATCTTTTTTTTTGTGAATATTTTTCATTACCATGTACAATATCCAAAGAAATCCCAGCCTCAGGGACATCAAAAAGTTCTACTGAGGATTGCTTCAAAGTTTCACTATTTATGCCATATCTTGATTCTCTCATTTCATCTCTGTATCAAATTTTCGGAACACAATATAACATCTACCTTTCTTTGCATGTTGCACCCAGTTAGAATAAGAAAATTAACCAAATCAGAATATTTAAAAAAAATTGAACTCATTATAACTGAATATAATAACATTGACGACCTAATTGGTGAAGCAGAATCTTGGTTTAATTTCTGGAAGCAATCAGATAGGGAACAAATAGATGAGAAAATGAGTTACAGCACATTACAAAATTCAATGCAACATTTTTTCAGCAGTTGCACAAAGCTATCAAAGTACTGTCCACACTTCCACCAACTACCTTATACAATTGAAAGTTCGTTTAGTACCTTACCACGTGCTAAAACGTGAATAAGGTCGACTATTTTCAACCAAAAATTAAATGGGCTATGTTTGCTAAGCATTCACGAGGAAAAATTTCACGTCAAAAATATCAATTGATAGAAGATATTATAACTGATTTTGGGAAAGAAAAAAGAAATACCAAATTCTTACTTTCAAGCTAAAAAGGAAATACTTTAATAATATAAGACTTCTTACTAGTTATACTCATTTTGAAATAAAACATTTCGTAAGTTATGAAAATATTTTATAAATATTTGGCTTATATGTGTGGATTTATCATTTTTATTATTCAAAACTTTGAATACACTATACTTATATATATATATATTATTATATATATATATTATATATTATAAATATATATATATATATATATATAATATATATATATATATATATATATATATAAATATATATATAATATATATATATACTATATATATAAATATATATATATACTGTACTATATTTGCCCCACCTAAATTTTGCTCTATCGGCGCCCAATATATATATATTATATATATATATATATATATAATATATATATATATATATATAATATATATATATATATTATTATATATATATAATATATATATATATATATATATATATATTCGGAGTTCATACTGTATTTTCGAATTTCTGCTCAGCTGGCCGGATGGAAAGAGGCGAAGGGCCGGATTTGGCCCTCGGGCCTTTGTTGTTGATCCCTGGTAAGGAAGGAAATTCTGTAGCTATCACTTTTAATGCTCACCTTTTCCCTTTAAGTAAGGGCACGGAAAACTCTCTCAATAATAATAATAATAATAATAATAATAATAATAATAATAATAATAATAATAATAATAATAATAATAATAATAATAATAATAATAATAATAATAATAATAAATAAAATAAATAATAAATAATAATAAATAAGAAGAAGAAGAAGAAGAATAAGAATAAGAATAAGAATAAGAAGAATAAGAAGAAGAATAAGAAGAAGAATAAGAAGAAGAAGAAGAAGAAGAATAAGAAGAAGAATAAGAAGAAGAATACAGAAGGTTAGAATAGAGAAGAAGAAGAAGAAGAAGAAGGAAGAAGAAGAAGAAGAAGAAGAAGAAGAAGAAGAAGAAAATATTATTATTATTATTATTATTATTATTATTATTATTATTATTATTATTATTATTATTATTATTATTATTATTATTATTATTATTATTATTATTATTATTCAATAAAACCCTTTTAAAAATCTGCACAAACTTTCTCGAAATCAAACGGTTGACAAAATTTTTATATATTTAAAATTTTAAAAAAATTCACTTAATGAAGATGGTTGCTCAAATTAAACGGAGCACGAGAGGAATATAAAACGAAACCTTCCTCCGATTTCAATTACACACCAGTCACACACACATGCACACGGGACACGCACATGCACGCACATACAACACACAAAACACCACACAACACACACACACACACACACAATAGTTATAGACACTTTACTTAATACATTATCCTTTTAGTGATCAAAATTTTTGATTCCTTATGTCTCAATAATAATAATAATTAATAATAATAATAATAATAATAATATAATTTAATTATTAATAAAAAATAATAATAATAATAATTACAACTCCAGTGTCACGTTCTACATTCTTTGCCACTTTCAGTAGATAAATATGAGTAACATGAGCCTCCTTCTTTACTTAGAACGTGACCAGTGTCATTCAAGAACCATTACAAATAATACTACAAACCAGTGTCCAAGTGATGTGTGGAAAACAAACAGAAACAAATTAATAAATCAAGAAAAAAAAACAAAATCCAATGACCCCAAATAAATACGACATTTAATTAAAGGCCATTGGCAAAGCTGTCTCGTGAAACGCCGTTCCAAGAATCAGGAATGCAATAATGGTTCTTTTGTTACCCTCGGTTAAACAGAGCAATGATCAGACCTCAATGATTTATTTGGAGGTGCTTTAAGTAACAAACTTCAAATTATAATAGTTTATATATATATAATATTAGTA
>JABUQX010077699.1:5000-12500 GCA_015478945.1 Trachelipus rathkii | reverse complement strand
TGTTTAAAAAATATCCTAATTGATTTATACTTGGCAGACCATCGTGTTTCGCATAACAATGGTATATTTTCTACCAAATTTCTGCGTGACGTACTTTCACGGAAAAATTTTGTAAATTGTTTTACAATTCCAACAGTGTTTCGAAATTCTGGAACAGCGTTTAGGTCATTAATTACTAAATTTAAACGATTGAGAACAACAATGAAAAAAATTTGGCTTTAGGGTTACTGATTTCTTAATCACTTTGAACTCCATTTCTTTGCCAAGCCTGGTGGACACCCATCAAACCAAGTCTAACAAGCTTACTCATATTTAAATTGTATATAATAGACAATATAGCTCTTCAGCTTTCAGTTTTTTAAGAGGAGTAAATCCTAGAAATTCTTCACGTACATTGAGACCCTTATCAACGAAGCGAACACCAATCGATAGCTGTTTCTGTCCCGGATATAGTCTGCTGTCTCGTCTGGCTAAAAAGGGAGAAAATTATTATCACAATTGTCTTTACTCATTTACAATTTGAATTACATATCCAACTTTCCACAAGTAAATATAAATTCATTACTGAAGCAAATGTGAGTGTATTTGACCTATTGCTCGTTTATTCTTCAAATGCTTCCCACCAAGAACACTCCAGCTTTTACTCTGAATTTAAGCAAATTGGAAAAATTGCCGGTATCTGCAGTGCTACCTTGAATAGCGATATCATGGGTGCCACAAAGTATTAAGATAGAAATTGTAGGTACACAAATTTTTTGCCATTTTTTAATAAAAATTGTCCTCAGCAACATGCGATTGTTCAGTACACTAACACGCTTAATTTAAAATTATTCGTTTGAATTTCTTTGCTGCTACTGACGGCTATCTTTATTCTATTTCTGAATTTACATGGGGCTTATAGCACGTGAATGCATTGTCTTTATTAATTTTCATAAATGGTTCTACGATAAATTAGCCAAATAATACCCTCTTTTGACTAGAAGGTTCTAAATTAAGGGCACACAATTCTACAAAAACGGTCCTTTCAATATTTTAGAATACACTAGCCCAAGAATTGTGAAGATCTAGCCATTCATAAAGAAAAGACCTTTCCTCTTCAACATCTTTAAAACTGTATCGTAATTGGTGGTTTTACGTCCATTCAATAAGTTTCAAGCTTAAAATCCAGTCTTTAAAATTATTGTTTCCAATTAATGTAATTTCCAATTATCCATGCATTTTCCTTTTTGGTACGTTAATATCCCAAGTAGCAACACTACTAAATTTAGTATCATTAACAGGATTGGCCTCAATACCATTGCATTACTTGAATTACATCAGCATTGCTAGAACTACCACTAAATGAGTTTGTAGTTTGTTCAATCACAAGTGAATAACTTTATCAATCCTAATCCCTTTTAATTATAAATTTATCCATATTTCAATATTACTTTGTCAGATAATAATAATATTAATATTTTTACCCACCCCCGCTCCTTCGTTCGGCTTCTCAAGCACACAAGTAGTTACCTCGCTTCCCATGACTATTTGCAAATTTTTATGCCCATCAACAGATCTCAGAATCTCATCGTACAATTCCTATTATGATGTAGAGCAAATAAAAAGCTATTATGCATCTAAAGTCTTAATACCTCGTTTAAAAAAATGCATACAGTTCAGAATTATTTTCAAACGTGTTACGATTTTCGGATTGGGGCAACAACGAAGGTATGGATGGGGGTATACATAAGCGACATTACAAGTGCAAGGTGAGGTCAGGGTTGGCATGGCACTCCCTACATTTTCAGCCACAAAGTATCTCAAGATAAAAAAGAAATAGGCTTTTCATATGTTATATATATATATATATATATATATATATATATATATATATATATATATATATATGACCTTTTTTTATATTATATATATATATATATAATATATATATATATATATAATATATATATATATATATATATATATATATATATATATATCGTTAACTTGTGCCCATAAAAATTTTCTTTGTGAAAGCAAAGGAGAGGATCGAGAGATCTATAGGCCCTTACCCTGCCCCCCATAACGCGGCCATATTATATAATAAATATATATATATATATTATATACTACTACAAATATATATAAAAATATATAATAATATATATATATATATATATATATATATATATTTAACCAATGCAACATTTCATTGGCAAAGCCAGAAAAGAAAAGAAAAGTAGACTTTGAATGTTGTGTTTTTAAGGAGGAGTGAGGGATGAACTATTTTTTTTATCGAATCATTTGACAAGGCATTTTGTTTATTGTGCAAGGACATCATAGCTGTACTAAAGAGTACGGCATACGCCCCGTCATTATCAAACTAAAACATTGAACACAGTGTTCCTAACTCACAGGAAAGGAAAGATCAGAGTGATTGGAAGGTTTAAAACTTAATCTTCCATCGCAACTCAATTTCTTTAATGATAGGAACTTCAGTTTACTGAAATAGTGTCCCCAAAAAAAGAATTTCATTCTTAACCATTAACTGTAATTGTTTTTTGTTTGTTATTTAGGATATATATAATATACTATATATATATATATATATATATTATATATATATATATATATATATAATATATATATATATATATATATATATATATATATATATATATATATATATAATATATATATATACCTTCACATGCCCATTGGCCCACGAAGACCAAAATTATTTACAATGTAGCCCCCCACATAGAAAAAAGTTTGCCGACCGCTGTGCTGTAAAAGACAGTTCCAGCCTTTCTCCATGAATAGAACGTGCTTGGAAGTCTTTGTCTTAGAGACTTTCCATAATCGTTTGCGACCCCATCTCGATAAGGGTTCGAAATTTGGTATTTTTTTACCGGTAATTACCGATTTCTGAAAATATTAAAAATTACCGCTTACCGGTTTTTATAATAAAAAATTATAGTTTATTAAGTCTCCCGTAAAGACAATTTTCTTTCCATCAGTTATCAACGGACTTTCTTGTGAAGGTGCTTCATTGTTGAAAGGCGAAAATTCTATGAAATTTATATCAAAAGAATAAGAAAATCAAAGTTCAATGTTGGCTACACAATTTAAGAGAGTATTGCATGAACGATACTCCTCACGTTGGATGACGAACCCCATTGGGTTAATAAGTTATCTTGAAAATCCCGAGTGTTTGAAAAGAAATGATTCTGAAATCTAATAATCAGCCCTTCTGTGCCAAATCACAAAACATTAAGAAAAAACTGACTGAATAAACCTTCTACAGGCTTTATTGATCACAATGAAAATACAGAAACCCAGAAAGAAGTGTGCTGAAAGATGAAATTCAGATACAGAATTGCAGATGTAGATAGTGCATTCAATGCTTCAGAAATTCATCAAAGAACTTTTCAAGAAAAAATTAAAACACACCTACAATCCTTTAAGCAAATGAAGAACGACTCCTTGTAGAGCCTACGTGAAAAGACGATCTGGAGTCGATTTGGAAAAATCTATCAGAGTTTACCACAGCAATTAGACTTGTAGTAAGACAATCCGAGCGCACATGTGAATCTGAAGATATCGAAATTAATCCACGGTGCACATAGGAAAATATTACTGTTCTACTAAAGATTCGAACTCATCGTGTACAAACATCTCAGAAAAACACTAACTAGAGAAATAGCACTAGAAGCTGCTAATCCGTGTCAACAAATGCTCTCTTATGACGAATACCGTATTCTTGTAAGAATTTTAAATTGTGTAATTATTACACACATAAATCAACAGCATCTACTAAAGAAATTGCATTTTTTATATAATAAAAGTACCTCAAAACTTTAGAACCTATTACCTATATTTTGGACCGGACAATACTATCATTTACTTTACTTTGAAAAAAGTAAGATTTACCTTATGTTGAGTTAAATCAGAATAATCATATATCCATCATGCCAAACCACATAAAACTATTACATTCCGTCACCACCACACTCTACAGAAAATAAGTACAAAACATCAATAGATACTCGAATAATAAGACTCATCATACTATAAAACTAACACATAAGATATAATCACACAGCTAAATAATAATAACACAATCAGAACATAAATAACAATATATATAGTATATAGATAGAGACAGACAATCAACGCCTTAATATACATAAAATCATACACATCAATACAACTAGTAGACAAAAATAATTAAATAACTACTACTAATATAATATATTAATAAAATATATATAATTATATAACCTAAATCATGAAACACATATATATAGATATATAAATATACAATATATTATTATATATATATATATATATATATATTATTATACCTACAGAACGTAACATTTTTCTTCGAATCTATAAATATTAAAATATTATCTTATTTTTTCTAATTTCAAAAATATCACTTATTGTTTGTTAAAAAAAAAATTTACTGAGGTCCATAATACTAAAGGTATTACTAGAGTGTATAAAATCACATCCAGAATCAATCCACAATTTTCGACTTACGGTATTTTAACCTGAATTTAAACAATGCTACAATGGTAAAAATTCCCGAACACACTAATCTCGAATGCACTAGTAATAGTATACGATAAACGGACTCATTGCAGCTCATATAGTTTGATTATTCAATTTGAAGAAAAGACGAAATACAACACGTCGCAGGGATTTCATTCGCGTAAAAGGAAAGTACATGGGACATAACCATGTCTATTGTTGGGACCAGAAACTGCTTAATTAAGATTACTAACTATGTTTCGGACACCTAAGAAAACGACGAAAATGTTGGAAGAATTTATCTTAGAAGCAGGGAAAACAGGTGTTAGTTTTCGTTAAGTTCTTCGAGTCGGCCAATTCTGCCTGACAAATTCCTTAACTAAGATCGTAACAAAGTCTGGATCGGTCGTTCAACAATCAGGCGCAATGACATCATAGCAGCAACAACAAATCCGAACAAAAATTAGTGTGCATGACAGACACCAATCCACTGCGACATTCGTCGTTATTCAACTGATAATTGACCATCCCTTGAAATTCCACATCAACCTCCTTAACAAATATGCGTCGATACTCCAAGTATTACTGTTTGATTCACCACGAAGAAAAATCGTCAGCATTGACTACACGAGTCGCGCAATCCCATTCTCGACTAATAACCTCACCAACTAACGCATAGACGTATAACCCCAAAAACAAGTTCACTTAGCCCATACATTTGGCACCATTGGACTTTACCAGATCAGAAATAGCGAGCAGTATGCAATCTAGTGTTAAGAAGAATGCTAATTTCCGAATCATCTCACAAGTATCATCAGTATTTAAAGTATTTAGAGTTCACCAACCACCGTTAAATATATATATATATTATATATAATTATATAATATATATAATATAATTATATATCATATACTACTATTATATATATACTAATATAATATATATATATATATTAATATATATATATAGTACTTAGATATTATAATATATATATAATAATACTATATATATCTATCCCTTGTGGGGTAAAAGAAATTTCATACACCTGACTATGTCCTGCTTACCGTTAAGCAGGCGAATTTAAAAGGACCGATGGGATTATAATGATTAAGGAATGCTTAACGGCATGTTGATCCGATGCATGTTACTCACCCTATCCCTAAGTCTATAACTATATATAATAATTATAACTATAAATATATAAACATATATAATATATATAATTATCATATATCTATATATAAATATATATAATATAATATATATATATATATAATATATATATATACACAATATATAATATGGAACATTTATAAGTGGTGACTCCGTTTAAAATTAGGCTTAGGTTAAATTTAGGTAAGTTTGGTAGAGGTAGAGTTACGTTAGGTTAATATTAGTAGACGCTTACCCAAAAATTTAATGCATTATCCATAAAATTAATTAAAAAATAGACGATACATTAAATTAATTGATTTCGCTCCTGGAGTCACACACCACTTATTAAATAGCCAATAATATAACTACTATATTAATATATATCTATATAATAATATATATATAATATATATAATATATATATAATAACTAATAATATATATATATATACTATATATATAATATATATATATTATATATATATATATATATATATATATATATATATATATATCTAATATATATATATAATATATATATATATATATTATATATATATATATATATAATATATCACTATATATATATCATATATATATAATATATATATATATATACGCAATATACATATATATAGTGAGTGTTAATAAAATTGAACTTTTCTTTATGCAGCCAAATACCAACAAATCCTATATTTAAAACAAACAACAATTACACTACTACTTCCATCATCAGCGCACATACGCTGATAAATCACAAACACAGAGCAACTTTATCCGATCATGACAAAGCCAAGAAAATCCGGAAACACCATATGGAAAAACACAGCAAAATCAATGCTGAACACTAAAAAGTATATGAAAGACATCTAATATCTTGCAACGACACACACATCTATCACACAAGTACAATACTGAGCAAATCATCAAGATAACGCAAGATAGAATGAGCGTCAATAGACCCTCTTAACTGCATGTCTTTACGATATCTAATGAATAACAGACCACAACTACTCAATAACTCATATAATAACGTACCAACAACAACACACGACAACACATACACACACCCACAACCAAAACCCACAATACAATTATATATATATATATATATAAACTAATATATATTTACTATATATATACTATATATATAATATAATCACAACATATATACAACCACCTATATTATATACACCATACATACTACCCCATAATCAACCTACACAAATATAATACCAACCTACAACAACAAAAGCCTACCTCACTCCATCACAAAAAGAACACACAAACACAATAAAACTTAAGTAACTACCCAAATACTACTAACCTATAACTACAAAACATACAAACAACAAATAATCAATACCAAAATATGATAACACATATACATAACAACGCACTACTAACCGATTCATATACCATAATATATACTATATATAATAATATATAAATATAATCACTAGCTATATCCAATAAATATTAGGATACATAAAGCTAAATATATATATATACAATACATAAATATATCTATAAATATAACCATAACAACATCAACACTAATAATTATATAATATACCACTATATCAAAATAAATAATACTAACACGTAATACTATAACAGTTACCTAAAACACTATAACTTATAATATATACTACACTATAATATATAATACATACACATAACACAATATATAACATACACAAAGCAATCTAACTACTAGCCTATATATATATATATTATTATTTTTCAAGCTCTATAAAACTGCACCGAATGCTAAAGGAGGCTTTTGCTGAGCGAGCTTTAAGCTAAGCAAGAACATTTGAATGG
>JABUQX010077698.1:15000-20000 GCA_015478945.1 Trachelipus rathkii | reverse complement strand
CACTCCTATTATGCACCTTTATTCTCGCCTCTGCCAAACTCACACCTCTCTCCTTCAGACATTCGTTCACTGACTCAATCCACTTTTTCTTCGGTCTCCCAGCCGGTCGATTCCCAACACACTCACCACTATACATCCGCTTAACCAACCGACTGTCATTCATCCTTTCCACATGACCAAACCATCTCAACGTACTTTCATTTATTCTTTCATTTACCCCTTTCTTCACACCACATAATTCTAATACGTTCATTCCTCATTTTATCAATTCTTTTCACACCTAACACACCCCTAAGATTGTCCATCTGAACACGTTGAACTTTAGATCTATACCTCTTATTCCAGACCATAATCTCACTACTATACATTAACACAGGTAACAACATACCCTCATGTAAGACCCTAGCGCACTCAAGACTTAGTCCTTTTACGTCCACCAACGATTTAATTGCACCAGCCACCTTCCTGCCATTCACAACTTTCCTACTACACTCTGCATCATCCGTTCCCTTTTCATCCAACATATATCCTAAATATTTAAACTCAGACACTTGTTCCAGTTGCTCACCATCCAACATAACTTCACACCGAGGACTGTCCTCACTCACAACCATAACCTTACTCTTATCTACGTTTACTTTCAAACCCCTCCTTTTACACACCCTGCCAAATCTCTCTACCAATCCTCTCAAACTCTCTTCAGATTCACCACACAAAACCAAATCATCCGCATATAATAGGTAGGGCACCCTCCACTCACCTCCATTCTCCATCATTCTAACACCATTTCCTGCTACCCCCATCTCTAATTCTTTCATAACCCCATCCATATACAAATTGAATAACCAAGGGGACATAACACAACCCTGCCTCACTCCACTATTAATATTAAACCAATCACTTTTGACACCATTTATTCTAACACACGCTTCACTATCGTCATACATACTTTTGATTCCATTCAGAAGCCTACCACCAACACCATACATTACTAACACCTACCATAGGGCTTCCCTATTAATCCTATCATACGCCTGTTGCAAATCCATAAAACCCAAATACAATTTATTTTTCTTCTCCCTCTTTTTCTCAGTCATTTGTTTCAATGTAAAGATTTGATCCACACGCCCTCTACCACGCCTAAACTCACCCACTTTGTTCTTCACCAATCAGTCCTTCAGTCACTCGACGCACTCTTTCGACTAAAATACCAGCATATATCTTCCTTACAACACTCAATAAACTAATTCCCCTATAATACACAGTTCCCCTTATCTTCCTTACCCTTATATATGGTACTATTACTGCTCTCCTCCAACTCGGAACTATACCTCCATAAACGCTTTATTACACTTCCAAATCCAATCAATCCCAATCTTTGCCTCCGTTCTTGATCATTTCCACCAGTAATTTCATCTATACCAGCAGATTTACCATTCTTCAACTTTCACTCTACCCATTACCTCCTCCTTGCTAATGACCTCATCCCCAAAATACCTATTCCTTGCACTATCTATATATATATATATATATATATATATATATATATATATATATATATATATATATATATATATATATATATATATATATATATATATATATATATATATATATATATATATATATATATATATATATATATATATATATATTATATATATATATATATATATATATATATATATATATATATATATATATATATATATATATATATATATATATATATATATATATATATATATATATATATATATATATATATATATATATATATATATATATATATATATATTATATATATATATATATATATATATATATATATATATATATATATATATATATGAGGCCGAATCATTCAGCATTCTCAACGATCTGGAGCAACTAATCAAAGAACCCACACACATTCCCAACCAATTCTTGAACACACTTGACCTATGTTTCACCACTAGTCCTTCTCTTCGCTCCTATTGGTAAATCTAACCTTATATCTCTTAATTTTAATACTTTCTCTCCAACAGCTCCATCCTGCCCTATGCGTTTTTTTCTGGCACTTTGATCGGGCTGATTGGGGGGCCTTGCGTCGCTTCTACGCTAACTATAATTGGAATGGCTGCTTTAACTCTGATGACGCTTGGGCTTCTGCCACTAAAGTGAGAGCTGTAATCGTTGACGGGATGAGCAGGTTCATTCCTTCTTCGACTAAATCTTTCTCTCCACATAATCCATGGTTCGATAGTGCTTGTTCTCTTACCATTCAGGCTAGAGACAGCGCGTATCGGGAGTGGAAAAATTCTCGTTCTCCTATCACTCTCGCTAATTTTCATTCAGCTAGAAATCGTTGCAGGGATACTCTTCGACGAGCAAAGAGGGCTTTCATCAAACGAAAGTGCGCTAACCTCCTTGGTTCTCCTACTGACAAATCTTTCTGGCATCTTGCCAAAAACATCTCTAAAAACTTCTGTGAATCTGCCTTTCCTCTTATTCGATCTGATTGCTCTGTTGCTATCTCTCCAACTGAAAAGCCCAATCTCTTCGGCATCCTATTTTCTTCTAACTCAACCCTGGACGATTCTGTGGGCATTCCTCTTTCCTTTTCCTCTCAGGTGTCCTTATGTCTTTGCCTGTGATTACATTTGATCGGGGTACATGGGCTCCTGAGATCTATGAACGTTATGAAGGCGGGGCCCGGATGGCATTCCTCCCCAAGTTTTGAGGGAATGTCATGCTGACTCCGCCCCTCGTTCAACTATATATTCTATCTCAATACTAGCACTTTCCCTCAGTGTTGGAAGCACGCACATGTCCAACCTATTCCGAAAAGAGGAAGCCGCTCTGATCCTTCTAACTATCGCCCTATAGCTCTCACTTGTATTCTATCTAAGATCTTTGAAACCCTTCTCAACTCTTATTTCCTAGACCATCTGGAATCTTATTCTCTTCTTTCCGATCGCCAGTACGGCTTTCGGCCTTCAAGGTCTACTGGCGATATACTTTCCTATTTAACAGATTTATGGTTTTCCGCTCTTAGGAACTACGGGGAGACTTGCGTCGTGGCGCTTGACATATCCAAAGCATTTGACCGAGTATGGCACACGTCACTGCTCTCTAAGCTCCCCTCGTTTGGGTTTCCTTCTTCTCTTTGCTTACTTATGTCTAACTTCCTTCTTTCAAGTCGCTCAATATCGTCTGTGGTTGATGGAGCGACTTCCTTCTTCTTTTTCTTTCAATAGTGGTGTTCCTGGGGTTCGGTATCTCCTACCTATTCCCATCTTTTACTAATGATCTTTCCCACCTGCACATCTGTCCCCTACTTTTATCCATGCCGATGACTCGACTCTTTATTCGTCAACTCATTTCAATTCTGCTCCCTCTTTTACTTCTAGAATTGCCTCTCGTCTTAATCTTTCCGATTCTATTCTCACTGATCTGGATAGAATTTTCGAGTGGGGTCGTCTCAACCTTGTGAAATTCAATTCTTTAAAATCCCAACTTCTAAAAATCTCCCTTTCTAAAACAACTTCTAACTTTCCTATCTCTTTCGACGGTTCCCTCGTCTCTCCTGTTGACAATATAAACATCCTTGGCCTTAACATAAACAAAAAAATGTCTTGGAAACCTCACATCCCAACGGTTGCTAGGGCGGCCTCAAAGAAACTGGGAGTTCTGTTTAGCCTGCGAGACTTTTTTTCCTCTTCTCAGTTACTCCAGCTATACAAGGGTCTTATCCGCCCTTGTATGGAGTACTGTTCTCATATCTTGGGGGGCTCTGGTTTCACCCGGCTTTTGGACAGGGTCGAATTAAAGGCCAAAAGGCTTATAAACTGTCCTATACTTTCCATTTCACTTGACCCTCTATCTTTTCGGCGCGATGTTGGTACTTTATCTCTTTTCTATAGGTACCGCAGTGGCAGGTGTTCGAGGGAACTTACCACTCGCGTACCACCACCTTTACGACGCCCTCGTAGCACAAGGGGTGCTGTGTCTGAGCACGAGTTTTGTGTAGATATTGGTAACTCCAGGCTAGTTCGCTGCCGTGCTTCCTATTTTCCTGCCACCTCTGTTTTGTGGAACTCCCTTCCATCTTCTGTGTTTCCTGCTGAATTTAATCTCTCTCACTTTAAAGCCTGCGTCTGTGCTCATCTGCGTCATTTGCGCTAGTGGATGAAATTTTGGCGTGCAACACCCCCTCCCTGAATAGAGCTCTGCCCGTGAATGATAGTGACAACTGTAAAATATATATATATATATATATATATATATATATATATATAGTTATATATATATATATATATATATATATATATATATATATATATATATATATATATATATATATATATATATATATATATATATTGCATAACCGGGGTTGCGGTTTTTTTGCGGTTCCTAAAATATTCGTCATCCTCGGTTACGGATTTTTTGGCGTCCTTAAATTTTTCAACAACCGTGGTTGTATTTTAGTAATAAAACTTTTATGTTTTAGCTAGCTGTGTGTGATTACGTGGGAGTGGAAAGATGGAGGATTCGAGGATTTGAGTAATTGAAACAAACCCGGTTCTCAATGCCCCAAAGAAATTCGAGAAAGATCAGATAGTAGTTGATCCAAGGGTGTCTTCCCAGCGTGAGCTAATTGTTGCTGAAAAGGACGTCTATCAAAATGAAGAGAGTAATGAAGGGTGAAATCGTCGGCATAGGAGTGGATATGTGATGAAGTAATAGAGAGAGGTCTTTTATGAAAAGTAGAAAGAGTTGGGAATAAAACAGAACCATGAGTAACACCACTATTTATAGATTTAAAGGATGAACGGTGACATTCACCAAAATACTGAAGAAAAGAGGACCAAGAAACAGAAAGACTAGAAAGAAGATCGCCAGTAGAGCGCTTCTTACGAAAGCCGCATTGGCGAGCAGAGAAAAGATTAGAAGAATTGAGATGTTTTCAAATCTTCCTGCTAGGATAGATTCTATAACTATAGAAAGAACAGAAG
>JABUQX010077698.1:5000-10000 GCA_015478945.1 Trachelipus rathkii | reverse complement strand
TCAAATATTTTATTTATTTTAATTTTCTTTATGATAAATTTAATAGCTAGTTAAGATAAATTATACTTCTTTTTAAAGACAAAATTTCAATTTATTTTCACTTGTGACATATTTAAGATAGCGAAATCAATTGTTGAAAAGGGAAAAATATTTAGGCTTAATTTAACGCAATTTCTTTTTTCTATTGAAATAAATGTATATACTTTCCACGACTGTTCAACGCAGATTGAATATTGACAAGAAGTTGCAGTCCCACAAGACACATTTATGATCGATTATAAAATGGGTTTCCGAAACACTCCGGCAATTTAATTTTGCTATTATATTTCCATGATTATCGATATTTTTCTGATCGATTTGAATATATTGAGATAAAAAAAATTATTTGCAAAGTCTATTTAAAGTTTCAAATGGTGTTTTTTGCATGAAAAAATGAAAAAAGATTTGAGTAGCATCGGTTTTGTTAGCAAAGGTAATTGCGTATGACACTTTAATTTTTTTATGGTTCATATAGAAGAAGATAGTTGGAGAATGAGAGTTAAAAGTCAAAGAACAAAAATCTAATCATCAACAGATCACGACGATTCTACCGATGTTATGACAATTTTACTGGACTTAATAAAAACAAAGAATAATAATTTCTAAATACCAATCTAGTAGAATTATTACAGAAACAATTAGTGACAATTGACGTGGAGTTTCCGAAGATCGAAACAATAAAAACGGAAACTAAGCAAAAAGTAATATTGCTACAAAAGGAGGCCTAATCGTACTCAAGAGGATACTTGATCAAATTTTAACAAATAAAATCAAGAACCCAAAAGCTAATCCTTGTTTGGGAGCAACACACTTAACAGAAAATTAGCTAATGATCGGGGAATGAAACATGGCCTTAAAATTTCCTAAATAATACCTGAAATGGAAGAAGGAAGATTAATTGCTGAAATAAAGGGAGGAAATTGGTACCCTAAATATGTCCAGTTTTGGTCAACCATCAAAATAACTCTTCTCCTATACGAATGAAATAAGCGAAGGAAAATAATTTCAAAGTTTCCGTCAACTAGCTATAAAAAAAAGATTTAGTTGACCCTACCGGAAGGTTACCCATTGCGAAATAGGTACTAAAATGGGAAAAGTATCTCCAGATTGAGGAATAGGAGCTGTCCAAAGCATTTAAGTATTACTTTAAGCTGTTATGATAAATGATCTGGTAGATGAAGTTCTAACGTAGTATACCGGGAGAGCAAAACAAAATTAATAAGAATATTACGGTCTGAGGTGCAGCTGATTATGGCAAGAAGTAAGGCCTGAGCTCAAACTCAGCCTTTTATACTAGCAATTTTTTTGGCGCGAAGAGGGTTACCAGTTAGATAAATAATAAATAAACAAATTATTCATTTTTCACAAATTAATTATAAATACTACGTAAAAGATACATAATATAAACGGTTTTCTAACCGTAAAAGAACACTTCAACAAAAGAAAAGCGAAACCATTGAAATATGAACTCAAACTTTTCTAGTGAAATATGATATCGAATATTTTGCTGCAAACATGATATCCAATATTCCCATAGGAAATTAAATAATAAATATTACAAGTAACTAGATACTAGTTCAATAATTTTATATGTATCAGAAGATACAGCGCAACTTTCTGATCAAAATAATATCGAAACCGAAACTGTAAACTATAAAAAAAAAAAAAAAAAAAAAAAATAATATAGAAACTTTGATTCTAAAATTTCTGTGACTTTTGACACGATGAAACAATCTGAATTGGTCAATTTAGAAAATGAAACTTTCACAGAACAAAATATAGAATCTGAAGAACACGTAGATACCTTTCCTCCCCCGAAAACCCACTAGGGCCAAAGTTATTACGAAAGGAGCCAAAGGATTGAAAATCAAATAAAATTTAGTACTCAAAGGCCTAGCAAAACGAAGTCAACTTGTAACGTTTATAATATTTAAACCAAGGATCGTAACATTTTCAAAATTACAGGGTAATTACCTTATTCTGTTATGAATAAATTTGTTAAGTTTCAATGGCTGAAACAAACTAGAATTATTGTTAGAGCAATTCTAGCTAAGTACGATTTTGGAAATATTTCCTCCAAAAGAAGGCGTACATATATATATATATATGTTGGTTAGGGCAGAAGTATACTAATATATATATATATATATATATATATATATATATATATATATATATATATATATATATATATATATATATATATATATATATATATATATATATATATACGTAGACAACTTTAACTTACATGTATGAATTTTGTATGCAATATGTAATTTGATGTGTACACCACGAAAATAAGTGCAAAACTCCGTTAAAACAAAAGGGGAAGGGTCTAGCCCCAAGAACCCAATATTTGAAAATAAACTAGTTTTTAGTTAATCAAAGGATATTTCCTTTATATGACACATAAAGGATATCGAAATGAACAAAATTATGTAGTTTCCATAAAAATCGAACTAATAAAAGTATTATTTAAATACAAAAATGATTGTGGAAGATAGGCTGTTCAAACCTTATTGAAATTTCCACATATAAATTAGCCATTATTAAAGCTTAGATTATTTATTTTTGCAAGTGACTTGCAGCGTAGATGTATTAAGATGTATATTTTATAAAAATGGAATCAAAAATCACATTTTAATTGTGAGGTAGAGTTCATTTCATAAAAAAACTTTAATAACTCCAATATAGTTTACAGAATGAATTTTTCTATATGGTGGAATAAGAGGAGTACAAGATGAATGGCTGGAAAAAAAGTTTCAGACGATTTCAGCAATTAATAACGGAGTTATAACAAAATGAAAAAATAACATTCAATTTGTGCCAATAGAAGACCGAGGGAGTCCAAATTTACATAACTCTCAGTCAACAGCTGATCGGTGCGAGACGAAATTCTCCTTCGATTAACAGTTAATCGAGTACAATTTTATGGTCTATATAATAAATATAAATGTATCTCAATTTGTTTTTACTATAATATCAATATTATTTTAAATTTTATATACAGGATTCCTTTTATAAGGAATTTTATTTACAAAGAAGGACATAAACAATCCGCCTTGCCAGATACAAACACCAGTGAAACAAACGGGTATCCACTCATTTGTATATAAAGGTGGTAAATTACCTGGGCGCTGTATTTAGAAACGTCAATATATTATATAGATATATATATCATCAATCATACATCCTGACATCAGTATACCACTCACACAACTGTCCTCCCACTCATCATCTGAATCATAATCTATATATATATAAACTAACTACTTCAATATATACCTTACTCCCTAGTAGTTAATACCTATATATTCATCGCATATCACCCTCTATTAAATAATACCTTGACTATGTTATAGTACTACTACTACTACACGACAGCCCGCGTAGTATCACCCTACCTACCTCTTACATCTCATGTCATTCTACTAAATATAAACTAACTCTCGTATTACGAACTCATTACACTGTCTGCACTACTTACTGTTATCATATATACTTCACTATATAATATAATCTCGTCCGATGATCCACTACTACTATATTACACATAAATATCACGAATCTAATTCTATACGTTAACCTCACCTCGAATAATGATACTCATACTGACTAATATAAGTGTCTATACTATTCACTATCTGATTCTCAACTACTTATACCTAATCCTATTCTACCAACATCACAATACCTGTGATTAATCCTAACATATCATCATATTAATATACCCTCTCGATCTCACTAACTTCCGATCATCACTCACCTAACTTATATACCGTCCTATACATATCTATCTAATAGCATACCGATACATCTATAATTCATATATCATATCGTATATATAAGCCTTAACGTCCATTAATACATACCTGTCTTACACTCACAGCTTTACATAATACAACTATTATACTATATATATATATATATATATATATTATATATATTTATATATATAAATATATATATAATATATATATAAACTATATATTATATATATATATATATATATACTAATATTAACCTTTTTATATAATATATAATATACTATAATATTTATATATATATATAGACTATATATTATACATAATATATATATACATATACATAACTATATATTAATTATATATAATATATATATATATATATATATACTATATATATTTATAATAATATATAATATACTATATATATATATAAATATATAAATTTATATAATATATATAATATATATACATATATATATATTTTTTTATATACTGGCTATATATTTCTAGATATATATATCCCATATATCACAGATGGTTGCAGAGACATCACAGCGACGTTAATGTTCGCCGCACTCTTCACATCACACAAACGTCGTATATGTGACATTGCTGTTACATCTTATGTGAAGTACGCTTTTTCGTTCCATATGCAACGTATTTGCGACGTAACAATGTAACTTTTAGATGTTTCCGCGACGCTGCCAGGCGTATGATATCTTTTCAAAAATAACAAACACCTGTCTTTTTTCTCCAAATTTTGTTATACTCTTTAATAATCTTTTTCATTTTATGTTTTGTTGTTTATAAGTCATTTTATACATGATTTTCTACAGAAATTGTATTATGTAATTTAACTATTTTTTTCAAATGTCGTACATTTGCGAACACTCATAAATATAATTAATTATGTCTCCAGTCACGATATGCTCTATTGAAAGGGAGTTTGGAGTGACTCTGCCAGTGTTTTTTTCAATTATTTTGTGTAAATTTATTATGTGTTTCTGTTTATTATGTGCTTCACGGAAATATTTATTTTATTTTATTATAGTTTCTGTTTCGAAGGTAGCTAAATGTAACCTCCCTATATGAAAGTGAAATTTGTTGACTAGTTAAGCCTACTTAGATTAATAATAATTGCACTATTTTCTAAATATTAGGTCAACAGGGCATATATATATATATATATAT
>JABUQX010077697.1:5000-7500 GCA_015478945.1 Trachelipus rathkii | reverse complement strand
GAGTTATTACCGGTGGGGCACCTGATATAAATCGTGTCTTAGGTGGGTACACAACACGATAGATCAGTTATTACCTCTTAAGTCGAAATCACTCACGCTTGTCGATAGTCGACTCATATAATTCACATGGCAACAGTGTGACAATTAAGGTGGATAGACGGGCTGAACTTGGTATTGGAATAAGACAGACATTTCAGCGCACCGCGTATAATTATACATGCATAACGATTGAGATGTACACAATAAACAAAAAGGTACTACCAGGGAAAGATTTATACTATACCAAATAAATACTTATGTATGGACTGTAAATAAACGGATGTGTTACAGTTATAATCATTTCTGTTATAAATCATAACTGTTCATCGTAACTAACTATTAATAGTACCCAATATAAACGTACGCTGTATATGGGGGTTTCGGCCCTCATTCACGATGTTCTAAACCTATTACAACTAACATTTGTTGATAACTATTACGGCAGCAGCACGTATTTTTCCGCGTGTATTGAGAGGTAACTACCATTTAAATCGAGATTAACAGTATCTATGAACCCTAAATAATTTTTGCCATAAAATGCAATTTAATTATCGGAACCACACGGTTTTATTGAAAATTCGAAGGTTCATGAGCAATTCGCATACAGAGACCCTCTTTATTCTTACAAATTTCTAAATAATTGACATCATTACGGAAATTTTCGTGTTGCACATTTAGCTGAGAGCACACCACACACACACACACACACACACACAACACACACACACACACACACACACACACACACACACACACACACACACACACACACACACACACACACAGATAATATATATATATATATATATTATATATATATAATATTATAATATATATATATATATATATATAATATATATATATATATATATATATATATATATATATGAGAGAGCTTCTTGTGTTATATAAAAAAAAAAAAATTTTTGAATTTTAAAAAAAAAATAAGTAAAAAATTAAAAAATTTCTAGAGCATTAATAAATAGCATTTATAGCAACTTTAGATGCGAAATGAATGCATGGCACATGGAACGCGGTAAATGAATGCATAGTTTATAGGGAGCTTTCCTCCCCGTGCCCCACCGACCCGTGAGTGCTGGAAATATAAAATATATCTTTATTCTTTAGTAACAAAAGTATATATAAGCATATAATTTTTTTAACAAATTGAAGCATCTGGCAGTATTAGTCATGAAGTATGAAATTTGCAGACAACTTTTTTCAGGCTCATTTTCTAAATTTATTTTTAAAACTTTCGTTCACTACGGATCATTTACAACATTTCTTATAAGTTTCATGAAAATCAGTGTAAATCAGCTGGTGTCTTATAATTGATAATTTCGTCCATAGTTATAAATATAATATTTGGAGCCACTAATTTTATATAAAAATTAAAAAAAAAATTTTAACCAAAAAATATAAAAAAGTAAATTATTTCAAAACAATCTATTAAAAAAAAAAAAAAAATTTTTTTTTTAAAAACATTCCTATAACAAAGCATGGCCATGATACACCAAAAATGTACCGAATAAAGTACGATTGGTTTTTCCATCCATTATCTAATTTTGTTTGAATTTTGTTTATGTAAATATATGTTATCTTCGGCACATTGACATTTAATGCGGACGCCGGAATCATTGCAGCGATAGTACCGTACACAAAAATGAATTGGGGCGATTACCGTACATCGGTACTTTTCCAAAACGTGTTGGCGATACCGGTATCCGGTTACAAAAAGTATCGCCCGATACATGTACCCGGTACATGTACCGCGGTTACTGCCCCATCTCTGTATATTATATTTATATTATATTATATATATATATTATATATATATATATATATATATGTATATATATATATATATATATATATATAATACTATATTATATTATAATATATATCTTATATTATATATATATTAATAGTATATTATATATATATATAATATATATATGTTATTTATGACGTTTTCGAGGCATAAAGAAATCAAGACAATATTTTTAAAAAAAATATTAGTCATTTTTCCTTAAAAAAAAATTACCACGATTAAATATTAAAATATATATGTACTTTAGAAAAAATTTTGCTAAATACAAAAACAATTAAATATGTTGTTTATTTTTTGCAGGAAAGGTAAACAGCACACACACAAGGTGGGTCCAAAAAATTATAAATTGGATGAAGTACTAATAATATCTCTACTATGGTAGAAATGATGTCAGCCTGGGACGATCTATAACTTGCAATGTGAGACATCCTGATGAGAAAATTACAGTTAAATTTTCCCCAGATATATCAAATGCCACTATATTAAGATACCACAAGTGGATATATATATATATATATAATTATATATATTTAATATATATAATAATTATAATATACATTTATATTATATATATATATATAATTATATAATTAATATATATGATATATATATTATATATATATTATTATT
>JABUQX010077697.1:0-2500 GCA_015478945.1 Trachelipus rathkii | reverse complement strand
ATAATAACTAATAATTAAGAACTGTCTCAATGGCACTTGGTAGTGCTTCCCAACCTTTTTCTTCTCCTGTACCCCTTGATTAGGCTTTTCATGTATTAGTACCCCTTTTACCATAACCCAACACCCACCCATCCCTTCACGCAAAAAAAAGTTTGTTTTTTTCAAGTAGTAATGTTCTTAGGGGTATTCTAAATGATCAAAATACTAAAATTAATGACATTTATAGGCTTTTATTTTGATTTTACATTTTAAAACTTATTTCAATTTTTTATAATAGCAGTCTAACATCAAAACTAATAAAAACAGCATTAAAATAATTTGTAACCACATTAACTTATGATAAAAGTTCTTAATAATTTCCATCTTCATATACAAGTCTTCGAACATGGCTCATAATAATTTCAATTGGTGTTTTCCGACATTACCAATATTATTTTCAAGTACCCTCGACCGGTCTGCCGAGTACCACCAGGGGTACGCGTACCCCAGGTTGGGAAACGCTGCTCTAGACTGTCCCAGTCAATCCATAATATATAAGAAAATTTACTTAAGAAGCCGCATGGGTCTATCTAGACTGTCCCAGTCAAACCAAAATAAAAAATTAATAATTAAGAAGCCGCATTGGCCCCTGTAGAATGTCCCAGTCAACCTATAATAAATACTAAATAAGAATAATACTTAAGAAGCCGTATAGGCCTATCTAGACTGTCCCAGTCAACCAATAATAATTAATAGTTAAAAATAATAATTAAGAAGGCACATTGATCCCTCTAGAATGTCCCAGTCAACTCATAATAAATAAGAATAATACTTAAGAAGCCGCATGGTCCTTTTTAGACTGTCCCAGTCAACCAATAAAAATTAATAATTGAGAAGCCGCATTGGCCCCTCTAGAATGTCCCAGTCAACCATAAAAAATTTAAGAATTAAGAATAATTTTTAATAATAATTAATGTAATTAATGAATAGTATTTATAATTAAGAAGCCACATGGGCCTACCTAGACTGGTCCCAGTCAACCAACAAAAATTAATAAATAGGAATAATAATTCAGAAACCGCATGGACCTATCTAGACTGTCTCAGTCAACTCATAACAATTAATAATTAAGAATAAATTATTTTTAATTATTAATTATTATGGGCTGACTGGGACAGCCTAGATAGGCCCATGCGGTTTCTGAATTATTATTCTTATTTATTAATTTTTATGGATTGACTGGGAGATTCTAGAGGGGCCAATGCGGCTTTTTAATTATTAATCTCAATTATTGTTGGTTGACTGGTGACAGTATTAGGTAGGCCCAATGTGGCTTATTAATTCTCTAAAATAACTGTTATCTTCATTAATTACATTAAATTATATTAAAAAAATTTTCTTTAATTCTTTAATTTTTATGTGTGACTGGGACATTCTGAGGGCCAATTGTGGCTTCTTCAAATTATTATTTTTATTGGCGCTGGACAGGTCTAAAAGGGACTTGCGGCTTTCTTACGTATTATTACTTATTTATAATGAATTGGAACTGGGACAATTCTAGAGGACTCAAGTGGCTGAATATTAATTTTTTACATTCATAATTATTATTTGGTATGACTGGACAGTCTGAAGGCCCATGCGGCTTCTAAGATTATTCTTATTTATTATTTATGTGTTTACTGGGACATTCTTCTAGACAGCATGCGGCTTCTTAATTATTAATTTTTATTGGTGACCTGGGAGTCTAAAAAGGACCAGCGGCTTTTAAATTATATATTCTGGGACATTCTAGAGGGGCCACTGCGGCTTCTTAATTATTATAATTATTAACTATTATTGGTTGACTTGGACAGTCTAGATAGGCCTATACGGCTTCTTAAGTATTATTCTTATTTATTGTTTATTATGGGTTGACTGGGACATTATAGAGGGGCCAATGCGGCTTCTTAATTATTACTTTTTATTAGTTTGACTGGGACAGTCTAAATAAAACCATTCGGCTTCTTAAGTATTATTCTTATTTATTATGGGTTGACTTGGACATTCTAAGAGGGGTTAATGCAGCTTCTTAATTATTATTCTGAATAATATTTTAGAAGCTGCATTAACCTCTGTAGAATATCCCAATCTACCCATAATAAATAAGAATAATACTTAAGCCGCCGCATGGTCCTATTTAGGACTGTCCCAGTCAACCAATAAAATTAATAAATTAGATAGCCGCACTATTGACCACTCTATAATTGTACCCCTGCTGAGTCAATACCATAATAAATAATAAAATAAGGAATAATACTTAAGAAGCCGAATGGGCCTATCTCTTAGACTGTGACCCAGTCAACTAATAATAATTAAAACATATATATAGTTGCGAGTGAGTGAAACTATAATACTATCTCTTATTTAATCATACTCTATATATATATATATAATATCTACTATTACTACTTTATAGACTCTATACTCGGTGTATAGTATAGTGACCTAGATAGTATTATTATCTCAACTATAACCTCCTGTG
>JABUQX010077696.1:0-22500 GCA_015478945.1 Trachelipus rathkii | reverse complement strand
GCTTCACCTTTCCGATTGGCTCCTAACCATTTCCACAAAATGTTTGAATTTGCTGCGAGGTTTTGACGATAATCCAAGGTCTTAGATTGGAGAGCATTTAAAACTGGCTCTAACATCGCAGAGTATTTCGCCAATCAATATCCATCAGCAATGATGAATGACGACTACATGCCGCTGAATGCAACTAAAAAGCGCTTTTTCTTGTGGGGGTATTTCCTTCAATGGAAATGAAAAGGGTTCTAATGCTTGCCATCATTCGTACAAAGTGCTCCTTAAACACTCTGGATGCACTTGTGTTGTTCAGCCGATCTGATCTGGCATAGGCTTGGGATGTTGGCATTAATTTTCTTCTCAAGACCGTCTCGCGAAAAAAACGTAATAATGTCCTTTATGGTCCCACAGTATTTCGGACTTTTCTGGTATTGTGTTTCAAATCATTTACTACTTAGATTTTTGTTTGTGTGAGAGCACATATGAAAGAACAATGCCTTTTTATACTTTTTCCGCAATTGCTTGGACACCTCCTTCTTTGCCAGACTCGTAGAACAGCCATCGAACCCAAGCTCACGCATTTCTCGGGATCCAGTTCCAAAGTGACAAAGTCGTCAATGGCTTTGCAATGGTTTTTGCGTCAAGCTCTTTCAGTTCTACAAAGCCAATAAATTCCTCTTTGACTTCATCGGACTCTTTGTCAAAATAGCGCAACCCTATGGATAATTGTTCCTTTCCAGAAATATCAGCGGTTTCATCTGCTAGTAAGCTATACGTGCACGCTTCCTTTACCTTATTAACGATGCTTTTCTTTATAGTAGTACCACATAGAGAAATGATCTCATTCTGAATATGAACTGATTGGTATGTGACATTTTTCTTCCCCTTTTCAAAATGGCTTTTCAATGACTGATCTCCGGCATTTATTCGTAAGCGGCACAAATCTTGCAATACTCCCTCATTATGATGCTTACCCCGAAGCGGTAAATCGCGCGTACAAGAAAATGTCACACATGAAATTATTGAGGATAATATTTTTTTATTTTCTTCTATGATTTTCTTTGAATGCTGGTTAATTTGGATGTCTACCGGCACGTCCTGTAGGAACAATCTTGCAGCTTCAACAGCAGTTTTATACCACTCTGAACATCTTTATATTTAGTGAAAAGTCTTATTGTTAAAGAGCCTAGGACCCCCTCTGAACAAACTTTTATTTTGGTGGAAATAAAATACAAAACTTGCAAAATGCTCCCTTTAGGTGCCTGGAGTATGTCAACCAAGGTGAATATGTCTCCAACCATTCATAATTGAATTTCATCTTTAAGTGGGTAGCATCTTCCAAAAAATTATAGGTCTTAGGTAGAATCCAACACTCTTTCAGTAACTGTTTCTTTTTCTCAGTCGAAATCATAGATGAATGTCCAACGTATCTACCAATGTCATTTTCATGACTGTCATCTACTGAAACGCTAGCTCCGAAATCTGGACCCATATCTTGACTCGTCGAGGTGCTGGGCCTGGGTGTGCGTTCTTCATCATGCGAAATATGCGAAGTTAGGAGGGATGCCTCTTGTGTAGTCTTAGTTGAATTATTGGTATCTTCGTTTTCACCGCTACCATTTCCAATTTTATCCGAGTTTCTTCCTTTCAAATTTTTAATTTTAGAAGTTATTTATTTTATATATATAGATATATATATATATATAAATATAATATATATATATATTAATATATATATATATATATATATAATATATATATAATATATTATATATATATATATATATACATCTCTGCCACATATAGTCATAGGCTAATAATTTTACTAGCATTCAAAGATAACAGAAAAAAATTAAAAGTATAGCAAACTATGTTGAAAATCACTTAATTTCTGTTGTAATAAAAAATAGTTTTTTTTAAAATGAAGCAGCTAACCACATATGGACAAGTAAGATCATGTGTTTACAAAAATTCCTATTTTTAAGAAGTAAATACACAAAATTTTATTAATATTTAAAGTAAAACGTACGTACCAAGGAATCTCCTAATATCCATGAATCTGATGAAATTGAACTATAACTTTACACTGAGACGGTGTTGAATTATAGAGTGGCGTCACAGAGTGATAATTTCAATGCTACTTTGAACCTTAAACATTTAATAAAGAATTGAGAATCTGACTGAACACAAAATCTAGAATTTATATAAACATATCAACATTAAAAAAAAACATAGATAGACTAACAACACAGTTCTTATCTACAAATTAAAAGAGCATATAAAATGAGTGAAAATACCGTATCGGCAAGAGAAATGTGAGAAATGACGATTGCAACTAGCCTTCGCCATATACTCATATATATTATATATATATATAATATATATATTATATATATATATATATATCATATATATAATATATATATATATATAATATTATATAATATATATTATATATATTATATATATTATATATATTCGTAAAAACGTACTAACAGCCACCCGGAACGCGGACGTTGGGGCAGCTGCCCCCCCTGCCCCCCCCCCCCTGACGACGCCCCATGGCTATGAGGAGAGGCTGGAGGAGCTAGGAATCTTTTCTATAGAAAGGCGATTTCTCAGAGGGGACATGATACAGTCTACAAAATATTTACATCTATTGATAATACGGAGACCATAAATTCTTCATAGTTAGATGCACGGACGGGAACCAGCGGGGTCCATAGTAAAAAATATAATGATGGAAAGCATGCCTATCTTGATATAAGAAGCATTCATTCAGTAATAGGGTTGTTTAATTTTGGAATGATTTGCCACAGGAGGTTGTCGAGTGCGACTCGATTGCAACATTTAAGAAAGGATTCGATAGGTAAATGAATGATTTGGGTATCATATAGCATATTTTGATTAAGCCAAATTGGCGGGTTTTTAGTTGCAGTAGTTATTAAGGTTAAACTGCATGTTACTATAAAGTTATTAAAGCTTGTAATTATTTTTATTGTTATTATTATTATTATTATTATTATTATTATTATTTATTATTATTATTTTTATTATTATTATTATTATTATTATTATTATTATTATTATTTATATTATTGTTATTATAATCATAATTATTATTATTACTATTATAAGCATTATTATTATTATTATTATGATTATTATTATTATTATTATTATTATTATTATTATTATTATTATTATTATATTATTATTATTATTATTATTATTATTATTAGTATTTATTATTTATTATTATTAATTAATTATTATTAATTACTATTATATTATTATATTATTATTATTATTATTATTATTATTATTATTAATAATATTATAATATTATTATTATTATTATATATTATTATTATTATTATTCATTATTTATTATTATTATTATTGTTATTATTTATTTATTATTATTATTATTATTATTATTATTATTATTATTATTATTATTATTATTATTATTATTATTATTATTATTATTATTATTATTATTATTATTATTATTATTATTATTATTATTATTATTATTACTTGAAGACAAAACATTTATTATTTATTTAAGATTATTTACCTTGTCGTTCACTTTCCCTTGAGGTAAGTGAGAGGTCAAGTCAGGTCAAGCTTGTACTGGTGGTCATTCTGAAGGAAGGGAGTGGGGGCAACGGAGAGAGGAGGGGGAGGGTTATTGAGGGGGAGGTGAGGAAAGGAGACGGGGAGGGTAGGAAGATAGAGATGAAAAGGTAAGGAGAGGAACATAGACGGGGTGGAAAAGAACTGCGAAAGGGAGGAGTGGAACTGAGTGGGAGGGGAAGAAAGAAGAAGGGAGGGAAGGGGAGGGGAGAAACGAAGATGGAAGGGGAGGGAAAGAATGGAGAGGGAGAGAGTGAGAGGAGGGGAAGAACGGAGAGGGGGAGGAAATAACGGAGATAGGATGGGAGATGAAGAACGGAGACGGAGAGAGGGAGGGGAGGGGACGAACGGAGATGGAGAGGAAAGAACGGAGTAGGAAAGAGGAGTAGGAGTTGGAAAGGAGAGAATGGATCACGTGGGAAATTTATTACAATATACTTATTACTTACTTACAATTACTTATTACCCTTTCAACCCCTTTTTCCTAGAATTTTTTGTTTTGTTTTTTATAGATGATCTTATCAAGGAAGGGAACACATGCACTTAACTAACTTAACTTAACTTAACTTAACTTAACTTAACTTAACTTAACCTAACTTAACTTAACTTAACTTAACTTAACTAACTTACTTAACTTAACTTAACTTAACTTAACTTAACTTAACTTAACTTTACCTAACCTAACTTAACCTAACTTAACTTAACTTAACTTAACTTAACTTAACTTAACTTAACTTAACTTAACTTAACTTAACTTAACTTAACTTAACTTAACTTAACTACTTAGAGAAATTCTTACACCAGTCTATAATAAGTTTAGAGTACTTAAGCATAAAGGGAAGTTGACTACTGGTTGGGAAACTGAAGTAGTCTTTGAGACAAACTACTTGAAACGTCGTGTCCCAAGAATATATATACAATCGGCACAAGTCTATATGAAGAGGCGTAAGTTTATGGTCGAGAAAAAGATAAAAAACTTAATAATTTTAAGGGTCAAATGTAGATTATAAAGGGTAACCTAACCTAACCTAACCTAACCTAACCTAACCTAACCTAACCCAACCTAACCTAACCCAGCCACCCAACCCAACCCAACCCAGCCCAACCTAACCTATCCTAACCTAACTTAACCTAATCTAACCTAACCTAACTTAACCTAACCTAACCTAACCTAACCTAACCTAACCTAACCTAACCTAACCTAACATAACCCAACCTAACCCAACCTAACCCAACCTAACCTAACCCAACACAACCCAACCCAACCCAACCCAACCCAACCTAACCTAACCTAACCTAACCTAACCTAACCTAACCTAACCTAACCTAACCTAACCTAGAGCTTATGCGGCATTTTCAATTGATTTGAAAAGCGGCTCCTAATTTAGACTTGTGCCATACAATCTTCAACAAAGGTGAAGAAGTTTGAAGATCTTCGATTAACTTCTTTTAATTATTATTTATTTAAACTAAATCCAAATATTTGTTTTTATTTCTTATAAGATATGTTTTTTAATAATAATAATATGGCAAAATATATATATTAAAAATTTTATTTTATATACATCAAGTTTTAATTTCAACTAACATTTAATAATAGGTGTGATTTTAAAGATGCTGAAATTTAACTAATGAATACAATATTTCTCGTTAAGTTTAATTTCTCGTTCAATTTGATACTTCATATATGTTTAAAGTATCACTTACACAATATATATACTATATATATATAATGATATATATATATATATATATATATATATATATAATAATATATATATATATTATATATAATATATAATATATATATATATATATTATATATATATATATATATTATATATAGTATATATATATAGCCCTGTTATGTTTTTACGACTCCGTCAATTTTGATTTTTTTTGTTTTATTTTAACATATGCTAATATATTAAATACAACCACACACACATGTGTGACGGACATAATCAAAAGAAGTTAGAAAATTTTTAAATAGTTCTTAAAAAACACATTTTATATAAAAAAAACTTCAAAAATTAAATAATCCTCAAAAATACGATACTTTACAGAAAACCACATTACAATTTGAGAATCAGCATAGACAAGCTTATTACATAATGTTAAAAAAAAAAATCAAATATTGAAGTATCTCGAAAAGTATGACACTTACAGAAAAACACATTACATATTTGGAATCAGCATATAAGCTTATTTCAAAAAATAAAAACAAAAATCAAACAAATAAAAAAATATTAGGGCTTCGAGCCGACGGGACAGAGGGGGGACGTTTCCATACCCCGTAGGGAAGGCGCGGAGGAACCCCCGCGACAAAAATACCAAAGAGCGGGGGTCCGGAGACCCTCCCCGGCAGGGAAATAGTCCTACCCGTCGTTCCCCTGGTAGTCGATAGACCTCTGGCAACTGTTATCTTTGCGAATTACCCTTGGGGTTTTTAACTATTAAAAAAATAAAATAAAACTGACGAAGTCGTAAAACTAACAGGTCCTATATATTTTTGAATCCTGTTTTTCACCCCTTAAATTGACATTAGTTAGGAATCATCATAGTGATATTATATATAAAAAAAAACAAAAAGTATCAAAAACTGACGGAACCGTAACAATAACAGCGTCCATATAATACTAAGACCACTATATATACTAATATATATATTATATATATATCAATATATACATATATACAACCATATAATATATATATTATATAATAACTAATATATATACAATATACATATTAATATATAGTATATAATATATATATATCATATAGTGGCACCCGCACTTTTTTTAGTACGCAAATTGGGCACCCGCAACTTTTTTTTTAATCCGCAATTCGCAATTCCGCAACTTTCTTTTCGCCAGTCCGCCTATCGAAAAATTCCGCAATTCCGAACTTTTTCTGCTTCGCCAGTCAGCTATCGCAAAATAGAAACTAAATTCGCTAATACATTTTTATTTATCACTACTGAAAGTCCTGCAAACAGTTCGCCTACCCTTTAGTTGGACAGATAAAACCTAATTTCCCGATAAAATAACTTACAAATTTAAGTTTTTGATATTTTATATTTTAATGTCATATTTCATATATAACAATTAAAACAATTTCTATAAATGTACAAAAATGTATATACTAATATTATATATATATATATACTATAATAATATATATATCATATATATCATATATAATAATATAAATATATCATATACTATATATATATATATTTATATATATATTATATATTATATCATATAATATATATAGTATATATATATATAGATGTTAAATATTCATAATAATCGAATTTAGATAAGATTGTTAAGAAAAAACATATAATGAAAGTAAAGGAATTACCTCCTTCTCTGGGATTGAACCACGCATGTTGCGCTGGAGTGACAATTTGCCCGGTGCTATACAACTGAGCCATCCTCCAACCCAAAAAGTTGGATTCACAGAACAGTTATAAAGCAACGAGTTCCCGTCAAGGCGACACCACCAGGTGTCCAGCCTGTCCTATCTCTCGTTCTTATATTTTAGATGTTAAATATTGCATAATAATCGGAATTATATAGATGTTAAGGAAAGCACCTTTGATGATGTTCTTGAATCACTTTTTTGCAAAGCGAGGATGGCTTACTTTTTACCAAAGCAGCATTGTCCGTCACGCGCAACATGCAGTCGCGTCAATCCAGAGAAGCAGTTAATCTTTACCTTTCTCATTATATGTTCTTTCTTTAACATCTTATCTCATTGCAATTATTATGCAACTATTTACATTAAAATATTAAAGAACGCAGAGCATCAGGACAGACTGGACACCTTGTGATGTCGCCTTGACGGGAAACTCGGTTGCTTTATAACTGTTCTTGAAGTCAACTTTTTTGCGTTGGAGGATCGCTCAGTTGTATAGCACCGGACCATATTTGTCCTCACGCGCAACATGCGGGTTTCATCCCAGAGAAGGCAGTTAATTCTTTACCTTCTTTAAATGTTCTGTTCTATAGTATATATATATATATATATATATATATTATTTTTATATATATATATATATATATATATATATATATATATATAATTATATATATATATATATATATATATATGTATATATATATATATATATATATATATATATATATATATATATTATATCATCCACTTTCTTGCAAAATACGGGTAAGTACGCCCCCCCCCCCTACATGCACCGGAAAAAAGAAAAGTAGTAGAAGAACATGACACAAGTTGAAAAAAAGCCCCGCCTTACCGCCCCCTTTATACTATTAGTGGAGAGAACTCGTTGAAGTCAGAAAATCCAGCCTAGAGCATCACGGGACGCGACGACCCTCACTAGGGCATCTGTCAAGTTCTGTTGGTGTTCATTCCCTTGGCCCAGCTGGTTCCACAACCATACCCCTTGCAAAACCCCGCATTCACTCCTATTATGCGCCTTCTCGCCTCTGCTCTGCAAAACACATTTCTCTCCTCCATGCATTCCTTACTGACTCAGTCAAACTTTTTGTTCGGTCTCCCAGCGGGTCGATTCATAAAACACACACACACACACACACACACACACACAAACACACACACACACACACACACACACACACACACACACACACACACAACACACACACACACACACACACACACACACTCACACAAACACACAGCCACTATACATCCCCTTAACCAACCGACTGTCATCCATCCTTTTCCACATGACCAAACCATCTCAACGTACTTTCATTTATTCTCTCATTATCCCTTTCTTCACACCACATAAAACTCTCTAATACGTTCATTCCTCATTTATCAATGTCTTTCTCACACCTTTAACACCCCTATGTTGTAATTATTAAAAAAATATTGTATGATAATATAATTTTACTTTAATTAATATCCTTCTTATTCCAGACATTAGTCTCACTACTATACATTGATACTGGTAACAACATGCCCTCATGTAAGACCCCTAGTGCACTCAAGATTAGTTCCTTTACATCCACAACGATTTGTTGCACCAGCCACCTTCTGCCATCACAACTTTCCTACTGCACTCCGCATCATCCGTTCCTTTTAATTCAACATATATCCTAAATATTAAACTAAGACACTTGTTACAGTTGCTCACCCTCTAACGTAACTTCACCAACGAGGACTGTCCTCACCTCACAACTGTAAGCTTATTCATCTATACCACTCAACTCCTTAATCACATCCTACAAATCTCTCCACCAATCCTTTTTTTTTTTTTTCCCCAAAAAAAACTTTTCTCTTTTTTTTTTTTCCCTTAGATTCACCATACAAATGCCAAATCATCCGCATATAATAGGAGGGCACCTCCCACCACTCTTCCATTCTCCATCATTCTAACACCATCTCCCTGCCAACCCACACCTCTAATTCTTCATAACCCAATCCATATACAAAATTGATAACCAAGGAACATAAACACATCCCTGCCTGTCCCCCATAATAATAACCAATCACTTTTTATTCTTACACACGCTCATTTCATCATTCATACTTTTGATCCATTTCAGAAGCCTACACCAACACCATATATCACTAAAACCTGCCATAGAGCTTCCCTATTAATACCATCATAACCTGTTGAAATCCATAAAACCTAAATACAATTTATTCTTCTCATTTCCTTTCATTTTCTCATCATTTGTTTTAATGTAAAAGATTTGATCCCACACATCCTCTACCATTTTTAATAAACGCACCTTGCTCTTCATAATCAGTCCTTCAGTCACTCGACGCACTCTTGACCAAAATACCAGCATATTCTTCGCCCTACAACACTCAATACACTAATTCCCCCTATAATTCTACAGTTACCCTTATCTCCCTTACCCTTAATAAGGGTACTATTAACTGCTCTCCTCCAATCCCTCGGAACTATACCCTCCATAAACGGCTTTGTTGCACAATTTCCCAAAATGCCAATCAATCACCCGGTCGGCTCCGTTCTTGATCATTTCACCAGCAATTTCATCATACCTGCAATTTACCATTCTTCAACTTTCTCACTCTACCTTACCTCCTCCTTAGTAATGATCTCATCCCCAAAATGCCAATTCCTTCGACATTCCCCTCACATCCATTTCATCAGTTACGAAAGTACCTTTAAAAAATCCCGCCCCGTTATTCTGACCGATCGGCGAAAGTCTCTATTTTTAATCTTTCGCGCTTACTTCCCTCGTCGCAACAAGTACCGTGTAAGTCCCCATTCATGACTCCTTCAACTGTTCATTTATCTCTTTTTTTCCTCCTACGTATGCACCTTTTATATTTCTTTATTCCTCCTTATATAATTCCTCAAAGCATCTTTCTTATGAAAAGCTGTCATTACATATTATATATAGTACATATATATATATATATATATATATATATAATATATTATATATATATCATATATATATATATATAATATATATATTATATATATATTAATATATATATATTATATATATATATATATAATTATAATATATATAATATATATTATTTAGAAACAAACTCCCAGGAAGGATTTTTGCCTTTCAGTTGGTCCAGCATCTTCTTCTTCTGGTCCGAAACTCTTAACCCTAGAGCAAGTCTAGAGAACCATTCTCGGCGGCATGGTCTCCGCACGCCAGTCTTCGAGTTAAAACACTCTCAGTAGGTTTTCCGTCCTTCATAGACAGCATTATCTTCCATTCAAGCCCTCAAAAACTCGTTTCTCCCGAGCCTCCAGTAGCATCGCTGCTTCTAGGTTCGTGCCAAAGGAGAGTGAGAAAGAGGAGAAGCGAGGAGAAGGGGAGGAGAGGAGTAGAGAGAGGAGGAGAGGAGGAGGAGGAGCAGGAGGAGGAGAGGGGAGTGAGGACAACAACACAATAACTAATTAGTAACTACCTATTAAATTATGTTAGGTATATATCAGTGGCGACTCTAGCAACTTTTTACACTCGTGCTCTCTCTTCTCTCTCTCTCTCTCTCTCTCTCTCTCTCTCTCTCTCTCTCTCTCTCTCTCTTCTCTCTCTCTCTCTCTTCTCTCTCTCTCCTCCTCTTCTTCTCTCTCTCCGTCTCTCTCTCTCCTCTCTCTTCTCTAATATCTATATAAAATAATATATATATATATATATAATATATATATATAAATATATAATCATATATATATGACTATATACTATAACTAACATATATATATATACTATAATATATATAAATTCTTGAGTCACCAATTAATCTAAAAAACATTGTTCTTATTGTCAATCGTTTTCTAATTGTAGACTTCACCGCTTAACTTTTATATATATTAAATTACCATTTTTTCGCCTATTGTTTTAAAGTATTTTAATTATTTTATGTGAACCCTAAATAATTTTTGCTATAAAATGCAATTTATTATGTATATAGTATTTAAAACATAAATAATTAATAAACAGTAATTTATACAAAAAATTTATACCAATAAATCACAATACAACTATCCGCCTTTTCCTTTGAGGCACAGGACTTAGTTCTTTTTTAACTGTGTTAAAAGCACCTATATTTGATAAGCGAGGCTTTTACTTCCCTTTTCGTTTCAAATCCTCCCACCATTTCAGAAATTTATTTTGTAATAATTGATTTGTTTTAAACAAACTTTCGCAAAAAAATATGAAACAAATATTATCGAAACATTTTGAATTGCCAAATCCAGATCGTTCTATATGTCACCCTCGTTGGCTGAAGCACGGAGCGTAGCACGGTGCAGGAGTCGCTCTGAGTATAAATATATTAATATTATATATTATATATACTATATAATAATATAATACTATACTATATATATATAATATTATATATATTATATCAATACTTACATTATTACTATATATATATATACACTATATATTATATATATATATATATATACAGAGGCGACTACTACATACTCGTGTACTCGCTGCTAATAGCACAACATCTATCTTTAAGAAACTATCAGGAAATCCAGAGAATTATCTTAGCCTTTCAGAAAAAATTTACTCACATTTTTTTTACGGAAAAAAACTAATTAATGAAAGAAATTAATTTACATAACATAACATATAAAAGATTATTGACAACTTCGAACTCAAAGCTGAATCGAAAACCCTTTATGTTCCCTGCACATCAATGGATGAAACATAATGACTTCGTCCACCGTTTAAAAACTCTGGGCGCAGACGTCTGCCGGACGCATGCACATCACCTACGCCACGCACGAATACACAATTGTAAATTAAAACTGCTTTTTGTTAATTACTATATATATATATAATATATATATATAGTATATAATATATATATAATACTTATATAATATAATAATATATATATATATATATATAATATAATTATATATAATAATAATATAATATAATATATATATAATATTTGCCGTGAAATGAGTCACATCGGACTCAACAGATTCTACTTAGCAGTGAACACGAGCTTCACGCGACTCGATAAGACTCGATCAAAAAATTAGACCAGCGTCAGAAAATGCTAAACTGCAAAATAAAATAAATATAGTACTATAGTATATATAATATATACTATATATATATATAATCTCTTATAATATAAATATAATATATATAATATATAATATATATATAATATAATATAATATACTCTAATATAATATGATATATATAAAAACTATAAACATATAATATATATATAGTATATAAATATAAATATTATATATATAAATAATATATATATATATATATATATTAGTATATATTATATATATATATATATAGTATATAATATATTTACTTATATACTATAATATAAAATAATATATATTATATAATATATAAAATATAATAATATATATAAATATATACAGTATATACTATAATAATATATAAAAAGAGATAATATATATATATAATAATATTATATATATATATATATATATATATATATATATATAATAATCATATATATATATTGCGTGTAACTTGCCAATGAAAATTGTATGAAAAATATTGCTACCATATAGGCATTAATATTTTTCGTCTTGCTTATGCAAAGAATTCCTTGTTACTGTAAAACTTCTTAAAATTTAAGCAAATTAAATATCTTAAGTGTTGCTGAGTTCGTCGTTGAAATTTATAATTGGGTTTTTATTGCTCTTATCGTTACAAATTATAAATTGTAGTTCACAAAATGGACAATACAAAAACAGAATGATATTATATTCAATTTAAAAAAAACACCCTTTAGCAGAAGAAATATCACTGAAAAAAAAAACAGATTAAAAAAAATGGGCGACCATTACCGATATTAATGTCTAAAGTAGGAAACAGATCATTTTATGACAGATGGTACGAAAAAATTGATTGGCTTTGTGGGAGTATTTGTAATGAAAAACTTTATTGCTGGCCGTGTTTGTTATTCCAACCAAAGACAAGCCATTCATGGACTGATACAAGATACTCTAATTTTAGAAATATATTAAGTGATTCAAAGCATCATGCTAAGTCTCACGGCCATTTGGAAAGCTATAAGTGCCTCAAGTCTTTTGGTGATGTCAATATCGAATGTGCTATCAACAGATCAGTTCAGATAGAGAGAGACAATCATAATAAGCTTGTAAAAGAAAATAGAGATTACCTAGATCGATTAATTACTACTGTTTTATATCTCTGTAAACAAGAGTTACCACTAAGAGGTCACGATGAAGGAAGTAATAGTTTAAATAAAGGAAATTATCGGGAACTGTTAAGCTGTTTTGCAGAAATGGACAGTGTTTTTGCATCAAGATTATCAGCTAAAGAAAATTCACATCATTTCACAGGAGTCTCTAGTACTATTCAGAATGACATAATATTCGCTATTGATACTGTTGTTGGCAGCGTAATCCAAAATGAGATTCAGAAGGCCCCTTATATATCTGTACAAGCAGATGAAACAACAGACTGTGGTACACACGCACAGTTATCTATAGTAATAAGGTATGTAGCACAACATAATATTAAGGAAAGGTTTATTGGTTTTTATGATGTTAGTGAAGATAGAAGTTCTTCAAAATTAGCCGATATTATAGAAAGTGTCTTAGAATCATATCCTGACGCCAAAAATAAATTAGTCTGTCAGACATATGACGGTGCTCTCAGAGAAAATAGCAGTGGTTAAAATATTTTTACTGAATGGGATCAGGCAAAACTGCGTTCAAGGGATTTTAAATATGCCTATTTCATTCACTGCTATGCCCATAAACCTAAACTTAGTGTTAAGCAAACTCTCAGAGAAAATAGCAGTTTTAAAATATTTTTCTCTAATTTGCGTGACCTTTTAGTAATAATTTACATCGTCAAGTACAAAAAGAAAGCTATTTTCCGTGAGTTTAATATTAGTATACCCAGTTTATGCGAAAACAGATAGGTGTTATAGGATCAAAAACATTTCAAATGTCTTTAAAGACAGAGAGATGCTTTGAAAAAAGCACTTACAGACCAATTTTTACAGATAAACAAATATATAATGGATGAAGATCCCCTTATGAAGCTGATAAGCTTACTTACAAAATTATAATTGATTTTGGTTTCATGTTTTGTTAATAAGTTTTGACAGCTATTTATCTCCTCATAAGCAGAAAAATTTTTGAAATCTTTACAGTATAGACCGCTGGATATGCTTATTTGCACAACACAACATAATTGGATTCACTGAGTTATTGGCACACAAAACGACCTTGATGAAGAGATATGAAACAACATTTTACAGAAACACGAACGCACATTAAGAAAGAAACTTTAACTTCCCCCCATAACGTACTAGAACAGAAAACTATCCAGCTAAACATAAGCCGAATTACTTCTGCAAATAACCTAGACAAATATACTCAGTGTCTAGAGGAAAGAATATTCAAACATTCAAAGAGTTTTCTTTCTTTCACCTTGATCGGTCAGCACAATATGAGGAATTGCCGATAACTTTCCACTGCAAAAACTCTTAACTGACACTGCAATTACAAATCATCCAAATATAATTGATTCAATTGTAAAACTTTAATTTGGCGAGCCTTAAGCCTTATATTTAACTCCGAAGAACCAGTGAACTTCTAAGACATGTCAAATCTGCAAATCGCTCATTTAGAACTAATTTTCCAAATAATCTCGACTGCTGACTGCTTTTCAGAAAGTACAAAACTGCTAACTTCCATCCAATTAACCCACCAATACACAACCCCAGAACAATTTGCTTCTCACCATGAAAAGCACAGTTTTTCCGTCCTGGCACTCGTGATAAATATTTTAAGAAACAAGTATAGACATACAGAAGCAATCACGTCTATAGCCAGCGAAACATATACACAATAGTAACGGAACATCAATTGAGCTCTAGAAAAACAACAACAAATTAACACAAGGAACCAGTATTTGGAAGAATTTAGATTCTTAAGACACAAGGCACAACGAATGCGACATCACTTATAACATCAAGGGTGAGACGCCTCCATCACTACCTACACTACTAATCACCCTCCAATACAACTATACACTACCACTACCCCCTACCCCCCCACTACCCTACCTACTACCTATACTCACTCCCCACTATCTTCCTACTAATATATACCTATACGCTAACTCTACCCTCATATCATCTCACTACTATCACTACCTACCATCTATCTACCTACTACCTATATACTATTATATTAGAGAGAAACACGAGATAACACAGGCTACGCTAAGCTATACATGGAGTACGAACGATCAGACCCCCCATCTACCCTATACTACCCCACCCTACTACTCTATATACTACTATATAATATACTACCTCATTATAACTAACTACTACTACACTACCCACCCCCTACCTACTATACCCCACCCTATACTACCTATCATCTATACTCCCCCTCATATATATTCATAATACAACTACTACTATCACACCCCTACTACTACCCATATACCATACTCATATATCCCTACCCTCACTCACCCCCCCCTACTACCTCCCACCCTATAAATACTCATCACTATCACCCCTCACTACCTACTCCACATCACTATACTACCCTTATATACCCTATATAACCCCACTCACATCACTATCCCCCCTAAATACTACGTACCTACTACTACTCACCCCTACTTCATATCCAACCCTATACTCACTATAACCCCCACCCCCACCCTACTACCTATAACAACCCCCCTAATAATATACCTCACACTATACTACCACCTACTCCATCTCACCCTACCTACCACACCTACTCATATACTACCTACTCACCTAACTATATACGTAACAAACCACCTAACCATACTAACCATACTATTAACTTACTATACTATACCCCCACCTACTAATACATAATATATTTACCTCCTATATCACCCTACAACTACCCTTTATATACTATACTACAAACCTATCATACCCTACCTAATATAACCTACTATACTATAAATCACCCAATATACCCTATCCCCCTAACCTCATCTATAAATCATATATAACCATAAACTACTATATAAATATAATACTACCATCCTACTATATACTTATATATAAATATATAATATATATTTATATAATAAATATAATACTATATACTATATAAAATAATATATATATATATAATCACTAAATTTTTGAATTATTATAAATACAATAAATCAATAAAGAATCTAAATTAAATATAAAATATATATTATATATATAAATACATACATATCAATAATAACTATAAAAATAATAATTAAAAAATTAAACTAAATAATATACTAAATAATTATAACCTACTAATGTAACTTACTATCTAGTCATTGTTGACTTTCGTCCATACCTTCCTCCTCCTAACCATACCAATAACCTCACTTACACTCAACTACCTTCCTACCTGCCTCCTCCTTCCATACCGCTCCTTCTACTCACTCTGCACAGTCCACTTCAAATTCAAGCAAATGCAATATATTCAATTCAAGAAACAACCCAGCCATTAATTACTCCTCAGTACGGACACGACCTCTTAAGGCCTCGAGAAACATTACCGAAGCCCAATGACAATCATCTCCACTAGCCTGCAGGAGAAAAGTCCGCCGACGCGGAGGTGGTCCTCTCCCCTCAGCCTTGTTCCACATCATCAAAGGCCTTGCGTTCAAGTCTCCTCAAGGTCGGCGGGACGATAGAGTCTGGTTGTTAATTCACCTCATTAATGGAAGGGGTCGTTTTCCATCTTAGTTCCTGCATTTTGGTCAAGGACACATCGTTGCAGTCGCACAGGAGCACGTTTTATCAACACCTCACTGCATAACCCCTCTTCTAGATGATCTTGTAATCCCTACAATTCAGAACTTCAACGACTGGAAGTTATGCAAATGCCGAGATGGATGGTTGATCTGGATCAATCCAGCGATCCATGTCCACAAACACGGTGCTCCAAACCTCCCCTTGAAGGCACACCTGAAAGTCATTGTCTGGAATATAATATATATATATATATAACTATATATAGTATATTATATTATATAATATATATATAATATATATTAATATATATAATATATATAATACTTATATATATATATATTACTATATATATATATATTATATATAATATATACTAATATATATATATATTATACTATATATATATTAACTAATAATATATAAATAAAATAATATATAAGTACAGTATTTTTCATTTATTCGTTTTCAAAAATAAATAGTTAAATTAATTTTTCAATTAATTACAAAAAATAATTGATTACACATAGATTGGATAATTTAGTTATCTCATCAATATTTTAATTTTCTTTAATAAAAGAAAATAACTAAAATTCAAAAATATATTTAATCATACCTTATTATGAATTTGGTTTTAAATAATATTATTGGTAAAGGTTTCGGAACGTAAGAGATCGTTAATCTAGGTGGTTATCAAGTTGGATCTCTTCAGCAGTTATATTTTGAGTGGAACACTCAAATATAAAGGAAAAAAAAAAAAAAAAATAATAATAACAAATATATCCCATATCACAGAAGTATTCATCTTCATAAAAGGCAACGAAACGTTTGGCAAACATCGAATATGTAAAAGCTCTTTAAAGAGAAATTTCATATTCTTTATAATGTAATAATATATAATACATAATAAATAAATAATATATATATATATATATAATATATAATATATATATTAAGATTTGTGATTAAATTTGCTAATAAATATATATTTAAAATAGCTACCCATTTAGAAGTCAAGAAGGGGAACGTACTTAAAAACCGAAGAATTCTAAACTACTTCACAATATTCAAGTAATTTAAACTATTTCAACTTTATTTCGGCTGTAAGTTTTGGTTCTAATAAATAGACAAACACATCTTAGATAAACTTCTTGATACAGTAAGCTATTGAAATGCTCCATTCATTATTGATAAAAAACAGTAAACTGTCAGTAGTTTGTGAATAGTCTAGTAGCCCACTTAGCTGATGTGTGCGTCCATCCAGGAAGACAAAATTATGCTTTTCAGTCCATTCCGAGTTCAAGCCAATTGAACAACTCGCCGAGATATCTCGTGATGCTCTCCAAAATAAATGATCAGGGTTGTTGCATTACTTTTAAATAGAGCTGTCTGATAATAAAATGCAACCCTTATTCCCGAGATTCTCTTAGATCAACGGGTCAAACGGAAAGATCTAATTTCCAAAGCTAATCCCAAGATTGACTTAGTATCAATGAAATAAGGACGGGGCCCCGTTCGCCAGCACGTTGCCTTAACTCTTATTCATGAAATTAAAAAGACAGGTTGCCAGCATTGTCGATCTGATTCCCTATATAGTATACTATTCTCTTTAATATGATCCGATTATGTCGACACATTCATATTTCATTACATATACTGCAGATAATGAAAATCAATAATAATAACATAATATAATAATAATAACTAATCAACAATAATAATAATATATATATAATAATAATAATAAATAATAATAAAATAATAATATAATATAATAATAATAATATAATAATAATAATAATAAATAATAATAAATAGTAATAATAATAATAATAATAATAATAATTAATAATATATAATAATAATAATAATAATAAATAATTAATTAATAATAATAATAATTATATAATAATAATTAATAATGAATAATAATAATAATTATCAATAATAATAAATAATTAATAATTATAATAATAAAAATTTAAATAATAATAGCTAATAATATAATAATAATAATAAATAATAATAATAATAATAATAATAATTAATAATATAATTTAATGATAATTAATAATATATAATAATAATATATAATAAAATAATAATAATTATAATAATAATAGTGAATAATAATAATAAATAATAATAATAATAATATAATCCATAATTCATAAATTACATAAATAACTAATAATAATATAATATATAATAATAAATAATAATAATAATCATTAATAATAATAACAATTAATCATATAATATAAATAATAAATATACTATATCATAAAATAAATAATAAAATAAGATCAATAATAATCAATAATAATAATAATAATAAAATAATATTAATAATAATAATTAATAAAATAAAAATATAATAATCATACAATAATAATAATATAATAATAATAATAATAATAATAATAAATAATACATAAAATTATAATAATAATAATAAATATAATAATAATAATAATAATAAATCATAAATAATACAATACTAATAATTATAATAGTAATAATAATGATTCTTGTCTACCCTGAATTAATATATAATATATATAATATAAAATATAAATATTAATATATAATATATATATATATCATTAATATAATATATATTATATATATATATATAAATATACTTATATAATATAATATATATATAATATAGATTATAATATATATATATCACCCACCTTCTTTCCCCATTGACTGGCAAAGTAAGGCATTGCATCACAGCATCAGAAACAGAAAGCCAAGTAAAGAACGTAGACGGCAAGATAGCGAAAAGAAAGCCCAGTCTACCACCACTTTATATCCTTAAGTAACAACCTCGTCGCAGTCGAAAAAACCACCTATGGCTACATGCGAGCTGGGATGCGACCTTCAACTATGGCATCTCGTCAATGTAGAGTTCATCCTCTCTGCCCGGTTAGCCACAACTATACCTCTCGCAACAAACTATCCATTCACTCCTATATGCACTTTTTTACTTGCCTCTGCCAAACTCACATCCTCTCCTCCAGACAATCCACTTCACTGACGACAAACTCCACTTTTCTCGGCTCTCTCCAGGACGGCTCGAAATTCCAGCACACTCTCCACAATCTATATCGTTCCCAACCGCCCTATCATTTTATCCTTTCACATGACCACCACACATCATCAAATGTACTCTCATTATAATTCTCTCATTACTCCTTCTCTTCAACATCACACCGACTCCTTCAAACGTTCATGCCTCATCTTCTATTCAAATTCCTCTCACCACCTCACGGGCCCCTAGATTGTCCATCTGAACACATTGTACTTTTAGGATCAGATACTCATCAGACAATAGTTTCACTGCTGATACAGCTATAACACAGATTACAACATTCCAACCCATTTAAGGACTCGATATTCAAGACACTTAGTCCCGTTATATATCCACCAGGCATTTAGCTGCACCCGCCACCCTCCTACCATTCACAACATTTCCTACTACACTCTGCAATCATCCGTTCCTTTTCATACCACAAATACTATTCCTGAAAATTAAACTAAAGACACCTTAAGATCCCGTTGCTCGCCACTCACATAACTTCACACCAAGACTGTCCTTACTCACAATCATAACCTTACTCTATATCTACGCTTTACTTTCAAACCCTTCCTATTTACACACCCTCCCAGAGGCCTCTATTCGCCCCACAAAACGAAATCATCAGCAAATAATAGGTACGGCACCCTCACACTCTCTTCTCATTCTCCATCATTCTCGACCTTTCCCTGCCCCCCCTACCTCTAATTATTTCAAACCATCCATATACAAATTCCTAACTAACCCCAGGGGATCATAACTCATCTCTGCTCACTCAGCAATTTAATATTAAACCAACTTTTGATTCCCATTCAGAACAGCCCTAACCACCACCCGTATATCGCTTACACAAACTGACATAGAGCTTCACCTATCTATCCATATCAATACACTGTTGCAAATCCATAAACCTAAACAATTTATTTTTCTTTCTCTCATCTTTCTCAATCATTTGCTTTCAATGTAAAGATTTGATCCACACATCCTTTCCCACTTCTAAAGACGCCTTGTTCTTCACCGATCAGTCCCCCAGTCACTCGACGCACCCTTTCGACTAAAATAACAGCATATATCTTCCTACAACACTAATAAACTAATTTTCCTATAATTTCCTAAATCTTTACCCCCCTTACCCTTATATATAAGGTACTATTACAGATCAATCTCCAATACCCTCGGAAACATACCTCCATAAACCGCTTTGTTACACACTCCAAATATCACTCAATCACCTCATTGAATACCTTTCACTTGTATAATTTCAAGTATACCTGCAAAATTTTCCATCTTCAATATTCTCTCACTCTACCATTTACACACACCTCCTTAAATAAATGACCTTCATCACCAAAATACCATATCCTGCCGCCCACCATCAACCCACCTACACAGTTCGTTATTCACCTCTTCATCTAAAACTAGCAAATTTAATTGCAGCATTTCAAGTGTTCCCTTCTACGCAACCTTTCCTCACATCCAAAATTCATCAGTACGAAAGCCTACCAAATCCTAACTTAAACAATAAATCCTAAGCAGAATATATATATATAATATATAATATATATAATAATAATATATACTATAATATATATATTATAATATATAATCATATAATAATATATATAATATATATATATATATAATATAATAATCTATAATAAATAATAATATATATCTTATATATATATATAATAATAAATATAATACATATATATCTATATAATAAATATAATATAATATATTATATATATATCTATATATATACCTATAATTAAAATAATTAATAATTATATATATTATAATATATATATATATATATATAATTAAATAAATATATAAATATACCTATATATATATATATATATATATAATAAATATATAATATAATAATCTATATATATATATATTTATATGATATTTTATATATATAATACATTATATATATACTAACTATATATAATATAAATATATATATTAATACATATATATAATAATATAATATATATATATTATATATAATATTATATATATACCTATAATAAATATATTTATATATATACTATATATAAATACTGTATATATAATGTATAATTATAAATATATTATATAATATAACTATATATAAAATATATATATCTATATAATATATATATAATTATATATATATAATAATTATATATATATATATATGATATATATATATATATATCATTATATATCTATATATATATATATATAATATATATATATATATATATATATATAATACTATATAATTATATATAATAATATATAAATAAAATATTATCATATAAATATATAATATAATAATATAAAGATATATATATATATATATATATTATTTTTTTTTTTTTTTTTTTTTTTTTTTTAATTAGTATATCTATATACATAAATATTTTACAATATATTTAATATACCGAATATATATTAATAAATAATAACAATAATAATATAATAATAATGCTAATAACATAATAATAATAATATCTTCGCGG
>JABUQX010077695.1:0-20000 GCA_015478945.1 Trachelipus rathkii | reverse complement strand
AACACATACCACAAAACCATAACACACCACAGACCAATATACTTATATATAATAATATATAATATATAACTATAAAATATATATCATAATATATAATATATAAATTATATAATAAATCAACTATATATATATAAATTATTATAATATATTTATAATATAATAAAATATATTATATATATATATATAAAATATATATATTATATATTGGGATTGAAAGCAGATGTGGACCCAAGTTACAAGTAGTACACGAAAATGTATCTACATTTAATGGCTTATCTAATGATTATATTTGAGCATTGATTGCCGATGTCAAGATATTTTGTCCTGCTTTCACAGAGTACTCATTTATTGTTGTATTATTAAATAAATAATCGTTATTAATTGAAAAAAAAGTTCAGAATTACATATAAATTATATAAAAATAAGACACTAAAAGATAATATACCTTATATATATAAAATACTAATATGAATCTAAAATATATACTTAAAAATATATAAAATACCCTATAAGAACATGCTTTAATAAATATTATATATTACTAATATATATAATAATATATATAATATAAAAATTAATATATATATGAGTTAAGTTGATTAATGCACTATATATGAAGTTGCATAATATAGACTTTTCAAAGAACTGTATTTAGAATAAAAGTTTCATAAATATATGCGATTAGAAACTAAAATTCGTATTATGTAATTAAAAAAAAAATAAAAAATAATCATTTAGCATCATAATATTATCGATTAATATAGAATTATACAGTCCGACAGAGATAGAAATTTTGTTAAACAAACTCAATTATATAGAAAAAAATGAGGCATTAGCTGATAACTTTTCTGCATCAATTATAAGTATTTACTATGATTTTTTTATTATAATTATTAGTAGTAATTTTCATTAAAATAAGAAAAAAATATATATAATGTAATAAATAATGTATGTATAACATACTAATATATAATTCAGTCCTAATAATGACAAAACTACAAATGTATATACAAATATATATAATAATATATATATAAAGATAATCAGTACTATGCTAACCGCAGCTACTAATGACCTGTATTATACCATGTTGGCGTAAAAAAGGAGTAACCGATGTATATATATCGATAAACGAATCAGGCTGAAAGATTAGATAATTATGTAATCAGAATTTTGTTTTTAGAGAGTCAAAATATTTGATTACAATATACCAATAAGGTCAAAAGCGATATGATAAGGTTTAGACCAAAAATTTTTTTTTTTTTTTTCACTCAGAACTAAAGAAATACACCACACGCTTAGAATGAGCAAAAATGATGTCCAAAGAGTCAAGAAGGTCTCTCAGGCCTCGCGTAGAGAGACGACTGAGGGGGTACTTTCGTCACACCGTCTCTGATCTACCGTTGACGGTCAGAAAGCCCAATACTTTAATAAATAAATAAAAAAAATTAAACAATCATATTCAAAGATAAAAATTATCATTATAATATTTTTTATGTTAAATGTGAGATCAACTTGATTATCCGATTCTTTTATTAGTGTTATAAAGTTAACTACTAAACAGTGCGATGGTAGACAAATTTAGTGTTACAGACGATTATTCGATAGTTAGATATTTATTAAATGATAAAATGATTATTCAATTGACAACCATTAAATAGATATAAATAATATAATGTTAATATATATATATATAAAACCAAGTTAGAATTTTGCCCCCTCCCCCTCTAATTGCGGAAATCTAGATGTTATAGGACAAATCTGAGAACGGATTCGTCTAGGATCAAATGAAGGTTATTTAGGTTAGGTTCAGGTCATTTTTTTTCTGATTTAATAGTTCTATCCCCAACTACAGATATTATGGAATGTATTTTCTACAAAGATCTTACACAGTATTATTTGCAAATCATTGTGAGTTTATCATTCTACTATCGTGATTTCTCAAAAACAGTAAAAAATTAATAATATTAATACTTTATATGTTAAATAAATGTATAATTGGACAATAAAATATGTACCTTTAAATTTGCATTATATTTTATTTTTTACATATCTGTTTGTTTTAATATCAAATGAGACTTATTCTTATATGATTTTTTGTGTCTAGTTAAAACTTCACTTCTATATCATCTAATTTCCTCATTTGATCTATTCTCCTTTCATGTCCATAACTAAACCCATCTCTATCATTGCTTCTCTACCTGTCAGCCAAGGAACATCACTATGATTTCCGTTCTTATTTTTACCTTATCCCCAATTATACAAGGTATTTTAAGTACTTTCTTTGATGGAATTTCACTGTCTCCAAATTTAAATCTTCTCTCAGATATTTCTTGTTCATTTTTAATTGTACTAATTTCTGCTGGGGATAAGTTGGCAAGTATCTTTGCTAGTCAAAATTCCCAACAGACGGCCTTATTTCATACAGCCTGTATCTAGAATTACATCTATCCCTTCCAAGTCAAATTCTTGATCTTCTCTTTCATTACCAGTCGATAAAACTTAAATTCGGTCTTTGTGTCCTTTCTTTTTTTGTTTTTATTTTTCCAATTATCAGACACTCATTTGGCAGGTGCCTTTCCTTTTTACAAATGAAACATTTATCTTTGTCTTTTTCACAATTTTTTGCTATGTGACCTTCTCTCACATAAGAACTGTCACTTTCTTCACCTACTCATTGTTCTTGTATATCCTTTCTATCTGTCTCTTGTAATCTTATTCTTCATGAGTACATGCTCATAAAATTATGTGTAAGTCATTTTGATTTAATTTAGCACTAAACAATAGATGACCACTTTTCATTTCTTCACACATACAACCACCACCTACGGCCATACATTCTGTTGCAGATCTTTCATAACTAATTAAATAATATCTCATACCTTCATCCCCTTTTTTTCTAACTTGAAAAATCCTATCACCACCTTCATTTTGTCCATCCTACTCTCTCTCTCTCTTGTATACGCTATCCAATATTTCTAATAAACTTTCAACTCCTTCTTTTAAAGTTAATTTTTAATTTTTATTCCTTTTTCTGGATAATGCACTGCCTTTCAATGCCATTCTTATTTCTATCGCCGGATACTTTACAACTTTTTCATTTATCATCAATCAGTCATTTACTCTCTCTTCCTCCGATTCTCATATTCTTCTGCGATTCTCGAATATAGAGAACAACCAATCTCTCTACTCCTACTACTACTATAGGACCTAATTTTGATTCTTTCCCCATTTCAGGAACTACTCTCTGCTACTACTGAATATTTTAGCTAATTATCTAAGATGATATTTAAACCTAAATACCCTAAATATGAGAAAGAGTTTGATAAAGTAAATAGTTACCTTATTATATAAAGAAGTAAAATAAAAAAAAGTCGATCTTACTAAAAAGTCCTTATTAAATTTGGCCATAAACAACATTTAAAAGTTCAAATAGGCTATTTTCCAAACAGGCACATTCTCTTTTTTTGGACAATTGTTCATGATTTGTTATTATTATTTTTATTGTCATTGATAAGCTTTAATCATTTAATTCAAAGATAACATGGTGAACTTTATTTAAAGGAAAAGTTATAACAAAAATATGTACTTAATTTAAGGGCAGGTGATGTTTTTTTTTTTTCATGAAAATCAGTAAATTCGCTCTAATTTCTTTAATATTCATTTAATTCTTATAAAATTTAAAAGAAATTTGTATTGTCATAAATAGATCTGAAGAGGCCGTAACTGCTCTCATACAATTCCCTAAAAAAAACGTTATTAACTTTCTTAATTCAGAAAAAAATCCTATGCATTATTCTCATTATCATTTGAGTGATCTATCATTTTTTCATTTCCTTCTTCTTCACATTCATCTTCTTTATCTTCAAGTTCTTTGTTATTTTCATTTATTCTATTTCTTTGAATTCTCGTTGAGTGTACCTTTGAACAGCTTCACAAAGTTTACCTTCCATGTTTTACTATGATTGGTTTTTCCATCTACGCACTATTACCTTATGGTCCTCTCCATTCTTTTATCAATGTTTCTTTTATAAAAAACTTCTTTCACCTATTTTTTGAAATATGTTCTCTTATTTGACTTCTTAATGCACGTTTCATTTTCTCTGAACTTTCATTCTCTATGTGTATTCTTCTAGCATGGTCTATTGTCTTTAATAATTCTTTAATCATGTCATCTGTATCTCTCTTTTCACTCATTATTAAATTATCACAATCTATTATGTCTGGTATTCCTACATTTCTTCCGAAAACAAGTTGGTTAAGGGCATATCCCAAATAATTTGTTAGTCCATTTTTAACAAAAATTGCCCACGCCATACTATTTTTTCTGTCATGTCCTTCCTGTTTTAACTTACATAATGATTTCTTAAGTAATCCTACTACCTTTCTGCTACTGTACTCATTAATCGTAGATTCATTCTTTTTAATCATAAATTTCCATATCCTTCATTTTGAAATTCTCGTCCTGCATCAGACATAATGCCGATTAGGACATCCAAAATATATAATCCATTTTTCAATTAACCTTTCTATAATTCTTTTACTTGTTTTATTTTTTACCATTACTGCCTGTGTATTTCTTGTTGCATGATCTACTATCACTAAAAATTTATTAATTTCAAATTCACCAACATCCAATTGCTATTATTTTAAAACCAATTTTACTCTTTCTTACTTTCAACATTCTGATCATTGCAGGAGGTTTTTTTTTTTATATTTTTACATATTTTCACATCTCTCACAATTTGGCTCCAATTCTTTTCTCACATTATTCCAAAAAACTTTTTTTACTAGTTTTTCATTAGCATTCTTTATTGTTTTAAATAATTTTTCTATTCCACAATGTGCAAATTGTCTATGTAGTTTTTTCAGTTTTTCTTTTCTATCCTGTTCTTTTATCCAATTTTCTTTACATTGACTAATCCAACATGTTTCCTTTTGTTTTCTATTCAATAATATGCAGGAATGTCCTCCTTCATTCTCGAATGTTTTCACTTTCATTAGGTTCAAATCACAAATTCAACAGTTCCATCTTCAATATTAATCTTTAATTTCATTCTTTTCATAGCTGATTTACCAAGTAATAAAGGTATATCACCCTCTATTACATTGATTTTTAAATCAAAACTCTTTCCTTTGATTTTACAAGGCAATAATATTTCTTTTATATTTTATACTCTGTTTTTTCCAAAGACAAAACTTCCATCTTTAAACTTTTGTGTGTTTTTAATATATGTAATTCATCACGGGTAATCCATTAATCATTTTGTTAATCCTAATTCTCCTATTTCTGTTTCTATGCTTCCTGTATTTATAAAATAGCCATTACATCTTTTCTTTATACTTCCTGTGTCTATTATAGTCATTTCATCTTGATATTTAATCTCTTTATTGTCATTATATTCCTCTTTATTATTAAAAAATGTTCTATTCATTTTTCTTTCTACTACTCCTCTTTCTAATCCTCTTATTCTTTCTTCTTTTTCTGTATTAATAATGTATGCCATTTTTTCTTTATGGGTTTTCATATTTCTTTGGATAAAATACATAGATTTTTTATTTTTTTCTTCTATCTTTTTATTTTCTGTACAATTTTTCATTACGTCTCATTCTTTTTTACATTTTCATTCCAATAGGAATCTTCGGTTTTATGGTTATTACCTTTACAAATATTACATTTATTTAAATTAAATGTTTCTTCTCTCCGGTAGCATTCTTCAGTTTTATGATTTTTGTATTGACATGTTACAAAATTTAGTATCATTATACCAATTTTCTTTTTTAGTTTCTTCTTTTTCTAATATTTTAAAATTACTGATAATAAAACTAATGATTGATTATTTAGTTGTTATAAAATATTTGTTTTAATTCCTTCAATCTTATTATAATTAACTTTCTTCCATGTCCTTCATATTTGAGTTACTGATCAATTGGTATGAATGTACTTTTTCACTTATTTTTGTATCATCAAGTTTTTCACAATCTCTTTTTGCCTTATCATATCTTGATACATATTCTCTAAAAGATTCTCCTTTCCTTTGTTGCATATTCAGTAGTGTTTGTACTTTAAGATAACTTTCTTGTTCTTTATTTCTACAATATCTTTCTTTTAATGTGTTTATAATTTTTCCTACTCCATCTTCTGTCCATAAGTCTTTTTCATTTAAACACATAATAACCTCTAGTGGTTCACCTGCTAAACCTCCTATTATTTGTGCTATTTTTGTTTTTTCCTTTTCTTGAGATACTTCTCTCCATACTTTTAACTTGAATAAATATTCTTCAAAAGATTCTTCTCTTTTTCCACTAAATTTAGGTATTATCAAATTCATTTTTCTTTCTTCTGATGTTTCTCTTTTTTTCTTTAATATCTACTACATCCTTTATTATGTTAGTCAATTTATCCATGGTCATTGATAAAACCTCCTTGGCTTTTCTTCCTCTTTTGCCATTTTATTTTGTTTAGTACACAAATAATTTGTTGATAAAAATAGTTTAAAGCTAGAATAACAAGATCTCATTTTTAAGTAGATGAATCATTTTTGTTTGTTAGTTTCTTCTTGTAATGTTCTTTGTTGTTATTTTTTCTTTATTATGTACATAATATATTATTCTCTTCTATTCTCTTCTATTCTTCTTTTCCTTTTTATTTTTATTATTATACAATGTATATCCCATTACATTTTTAACTTCTTTAATAATAACATATCCTTAAATATTTAATATTCAATTTACAAAATAACCTGGAATGGCCACATGAATATTTCACTTTCGAAAAAAGATTGAAATAATTAATAACATATATTATATTATATATATATTTTTTAAATAAATAGATGAGAGTTATTATATATATATATATATATATAATATATATATTAATTATATATATATTAATATATATATATAATATATATATTATAAATATATATATATATATATCATGAACGACTCGTGGCGCAGGGAGGTTTCAGTCACCGGCCTCTCATTCGAGAGACGCTGGTTAAATCTTCTGCGTAGCCAGTTTTGGGTTTTATCTACCAGGGGGCAAGAATAAAACTTGCCTGTGCAACACGTTGGTGCGCTGTTTGGGATAGCCGGGGCCCTTTTTAAAAAAAGTTCGATTCTGTTAGTTCCCCCTGTACCCTCTGCATAGGGATAAAGCACGTTAAAAGGTAAGTTAAGTATATATATATATATACTATATATATATAATATATATATATATATATATATATATATTATATATATATAATATATTATATATACATATATATATATATATATATTATAGCCTAATATATATATATATATATATATATATATATATATATATATAATATAATATATATATATATATATATAATATATATATATATATATAAGTATATATATTATATATATATATATATATATATATATATATATATATATATATATATATATAGTTTCACGTGGCTCAGTGGAATAAAGCGAGTCTTTTCTCGTTCGTTGAAAGATCGTAATTTTCCTCTCGCTAGAGCGCAAGTTAGAATCTCGATCTGGCCACCTGAAAGGACACAAAAAATTGCCTTTAGTAGGAGATTTTCTGTAATATTTAATTACAGTTTACGGCATAGTGAATTACACTAATCTCAATACCCACACATTACTAAATGCAACCAACACATGCAACAGAACAATCTGTTTTAACATACAAAGTTACGCTCTCTCATGATTCTAGCATAAGAAGGTCAGCTCATTCAGATGCAAAATTACGTCCGATTTGGCTAGAATTTCCAAATGAGTTGAGCCGAAGCAGGGTTTGCTATCAAGTCTAGATAATCTTTGTAATATAATCCACTTAGAAGTTGCATGTAGCAATTTTCCTGACCAATAACCCTACTGCGGTAGGTGGTGAACCCCCCCCCCCCAAATTCATGGGATAGAGGTTCGGTGGCAACTAACTAACTATGGCTAAAAATCAAATTGAATTAAATCAGTTGATTTAAATCAATTCATTTTTTTTTCGTCAATTTTTTTTTCAAATTAATAATTATTCCTAGTTATCACCTGATTAGAATGATAAAAGTATATTTGATCTATATAATAAGCAAATTCATCAATGTAGTTTCAAATCATTTTCAATAAAGAAATAAATAAAATTAGATTACTCAGATATTATACAGTATATACATAATTTAAATAACTTAATTAAACTAAATAATAATTATATTTACTAAACTTGTTATTAATTAGCTGTTTTATATTTACTAAACTTATTATTAATTAGGTAATAATTAGGATTATTTACTAATTTTATCAAAATAATAATTAAAAAGGCAATTTTTGATTTTTTTAAAAAAAATCAAAAAATCACCAACCCTGATTCTTTATGACTTGTTCAGACGATTTGGCATTGATTTAATTAGATTTGGGCATGTTTCAACCAGGGATGGCACTGATTAAATCAAATTGATTTAATCAGTTGATTAAATATTTACAATTGATTTTTTATGAAAAAATCATGATTTTTTGATTTTTTTGATTTTTTAGGCAAATTTTTTTTTTTAATTAATAACAATTCCTAGTTATCACCTGATTAATGATAATTACCGGTATATTTCATCTATATAATAAGCAAATTCATCAATGGAGTTTCAAATCATTTTCAATAAAGAAATAAATAAAATTAGATTACTCAGATATTATACAGTATGTATATAATTTAAATAACTTAATTAAACTAAATAATAATTATATATATTTACTAAACTTATTATTAATAAGGTAATAATTAGGATCATTTACTAATTTTATAATAATTTAAAAGGCAATTTGTGCCTAAAAAAATCAAAAAAATTAAAAATTAAATTTTTTAAAAAAATCAAAAAATCACCAACCCTGTCAGGGTTGGCACTTTTTTTTATTATTTTAGAAAAAAATCAATTTCTGATTTTTTTGATATTTTTGATTTTTTTGATTTTTTGATTTTTTTCAGATTCGTGACGTCACGCGGAAACGTATATATAATATATATATAATATATATATATATATATATATATATATTATATATATATAAATATATATATATATATAAATATATAATATATATATATATATATATATATATATATATATATATATATATATATATATATATATATATATATATATATATATATATATATATATATATATATATATATAAAGAGGACAGTAAGAAGCAGAAGCAATCTAGAGTTTTCCATTCAACCCATAAAAAATTAAGAATTAAAAAATAATTTTTAAGATAATTTTAATTAAATGAGAATAGTATTTATAATTAAGGAGCCACATGGGCCTAATTAGGACTGTCCCAGTCAACCAACAATAATTAATAATTAAGAATAATAATTAAAAAGCCGCATTGGCCCTCTAGAATGTTCCCAGCCAATCCATTATAATTAATAAATAAGAATAATAATTTCAGAGCCGCAAGGGCCTATCTATACTGACCCAGTCAACCCATAATAATTAATAATAATAATTAGAAAGCTGCATGAACCCCTCTAGAATGTCCCAGTCTATTCTAAATATAGAAGATAAACTTAAGAAGCCGCATGTCCTTTTTAGACTGTCCCAATAAACATTTAAAAATTAAATAATTAAGAAGCCTCATTGGCCCCTCTAGAATGTCCAGTCAACCCATAAGGAAATAATAAATAAGATATACTTTAAGAAGGACGCATTGGGCCTATCTAGACTGTCCCAGTCAAAAAATAATAATAATAATTAAATAATAATTGAAGATAGCCACATTGATCCCTGTAGAATGCCCCCAGTCAACTTCATAATAAATAAGAATAATACTTAAGAAGCCGCATGGTCCTTTTTAGACTGTCCCAGCTCAAGCAATAAAAATTAATAATTGAGAAGTCGCATTGGCCCCTCTAGAATGCAACAGTCAACCCATAAAAATTAAGAATTAAGAATAATTTTTAATAATAATTAATGTAATTAATCAATAGTATTTATAAATAAGAAGCCACATGGGCCTACCTAGACTGTCCCAGTCAACCAACAAAAATTAATAAATAAGAATAATAATTCAGAAGCCGCATGGACCTATCTAGACTGTCACAGTCAACCCATAGCAATTAATTATTAGGAATAAATTATTCTTAATTAATAATTATTATGGGTTGACTGGAACAGTCTAGATAAGTCCATGCGGCTTCTGAATTATTATTCTTATTTATTAATAATTATGGATTGACTGGGACATTCTAGATGAGCCAATGCGGCTTTTTAATTATTATTCTCAATTATTGTTGGTTGCCTGGGACAGTAGGCCCCTATAGGTAGGCCCATGTGGCTTCTTAATTATAAATACTATTCATTAATTACATTAATTATTATTAAAAACTATTCTTAATTCTTAATTTTTTATGGGTTGACTGAGACATTCTAGAGGGGCCAATGTGGCTACTCAATTATTAATTTTTATTGATCGACTGGGACAGTCTAAAAAGGACCATGTGGCTTCCTAATTATTATTCTTATTTATAATGAGTTGACTGGGACATTCTAGAGGGATCAATGTGGCTTGATTATTATTTTTAATTATTAATTATTATTGGTTGACTGGGACAGTCTAGATAGGCTTCATGCGGCTTCTTAAGTATTATTCTTATTTATTATTTATTATAGGTGCCACTGTGGACATTCTAGAGGGCCAATGCGGCTTCTTAATTATTTAATTTTATTGGTTGACTGGGACAGTCTAAGAAAGGTACCATGCGGCTTCTAGGTATTATTTCTTACTTATTATGGTTGACTTTGGGACATTTCATAGAAGGTCCCAAAAGGGCTTCTTAATTATTATTTTTAATTATTAATTTATTATTGGTTGACTGGGACAGTCTAGATAGGCTCATACGGCTTCTTAAGTATTATTCTTATTTATTTTTTAATATGGGTTGACTGGGACATTCTAGAGGGGCCAATGCGGCTTCTTAATTATTAATTTTTATTGGTTGACTGGGACAGTCTAAAAAGGACCATGCGGCTTTCTTAAGTAATTATTTCTTTATTTTATATGAACTTGACTGGGACATTCTATAGGGGTCAATGCGCTTCTTAATTATTTTTCTGAATAATAATTAAGAAGCTGCATTAACCTCTCTAAAATGTCCCAGTCAACCCATAATAAATAAGAATAATACTTAAGCCGCCGCATGGTCCTCTATTTAGACTGTCCCAGTCAACCAATAAAAATTAATAATTAAGAAGCCGCATTAATCTAGATTGTTCAGTCAACCCATAATAAAAGGAGCCGCATGGTCCTATTTAGACATTAAGAAGCCGCATAAGGCTATTAGACGTCCCATTCAACCAATAATATATAATTAATTAATAATTAAAATAATAATTTAAGAAACCGCATGACGCCTCTAGGAATAGCCCAGCACTGATAATAAATAAGAATAATACTTAAGAAGCCGCATGGTCCTTTTTAGGCTGTCCCGGTCAACCATTAAAAATTAATAATTAAGATGCCGCATTGGCCCCTCTAGAATGTCCCAGTCAACTCAATAAATATCAAATAATAAATAAGAATAATACCTAAGAAGCCGCATGGGCCTATCTAGACTGTGCCAGTCAACCCAATAATAATTATTAATTAAAAAAAATAATTAAAAAGCCTCATTGACCCCTCTAGAATGTCCCAGTCAACTCATAATAAATAAGAATAATACTTAAGAAGCCACATGGTCCTTTTTAGACGGTCCCAGTCAATCAATAAAAATTAATAATTAAGAAGCCGCATTGGCCCCTCTACAATGTCCCAGTCAACCCATAATAAATAATAAATAAGAATAATACTTAAGAAGCCGCATGGGCCTATCTAGACAACTTCACGTCTATTCTTACCCTTAAAGCCAAAAATCTGCCTCCTCATCGTTGCTTTACGTTGCGCCCTCTCCAGCATATCTATGTCTTTTATAATAAGGGTGCTAAAATTGTAGACAATATTCAAAATACTGGCCTGACATATCTATTATACGACATATGCGCAAAAAAACAATATATTTATAAATTAGTCTGCATTGGCTTGCATTAATTTTTCAATTTTTTTAACCTAGGCCCTAGCTCTTGGTTCAAAAATCTTACAATGGAAACAATGAAATTAGTAACACTAAAGAATGTTACAGACTTACGGGTTACAGTGCCAATAGTTTGTTGAAAATTGAAAAAAAATATATTAAAAACTTCATAATTTATATAGTTTTATTTTAATTTTTTTATTTCTATTGAAGTTAAATCACTTAAATATACAAAAAAATTAAAAAAATATATAAAAAAGATAAAAAAATCAAAAAAATCAATAAATCAAAAAATCATGATTTTTTTATAAAAAAAAATCAAGTGAAAAAAATCATTGATTTTTTAATTTGATTTTTTTTTAAACATCACAACCTGTCAGGGTTGGCACTGATTAAATCAAATTGACTTAATCAGTTGATTAATTAAATTGATTTTTTTTTGAAAAAATCATGATTTTTGATTTTTTGGGCAAATTTTTTCTAAATTAAATAATTATTTCTTAGTTATCACCTGATTAATTACCGGTATATTTCATCTATATAATAAGCAAATTCATCAATGGAGTTTCAAATCATTTTCAATAAAGAAATAAATTAAATTGGATTACTCAGATATTATACAGTATATATATAATTTAAATAACTTAACTAAACTAAATAATAATTGTATTTACTAAACTTATTATTAATTAGGTAATAATTAGGATTTACTAATTTTATCAAAATAATTAAAAAGTCAATTTGTGCCTAAAAAAATCAAAAAAATCGAAAAAATCAAATAAATCAAAAAATCATTGATTTTTGATTTTTTTGATTTTTTAAAAAAAATCAAAAAATGACCAACCCTGCAACTAACTAACTAAACTTAAATAACCTAACCTAACTTAACCTATCCTAACCTAACTAACATGAGGGATTAGTTAAACTAAATTAACTAACTACCTAAAACATACATTTTTGAGAGATTAGTTTCCTTTATAAAATTATTGTTAAAAGCTTTACTAATATAATAAATTAATATTAAAATTTCTTTTTTGTTGATATCTTTTTATTCGTTATAAAGAGTTACTGTCGAAAAATTTAGGTATTCAGTTATTGGTAAATTTTATAATTTAACTTCAAATGATGTTTTATAAATTAATAATCTTATATTTAAGACATTTCCTTAAAGTAATTAAAATTTCTTCTGCATTCATATTTAAAATTTTTCATTTTTGTTGTCTACAGACCCTCATTGGTGTCGCTGATCAAGGTGAAAAAGGTTCCACAAGTAATAATCTTTCTAGAAGCAGACCTCTAACGTCACTAAAGAATGATCAAAGCGCTATGATGATTTATCAGGAAAACTTCAGTTGCAGATATTGTAATTTTACTTTTAAAAACAAAAATGAGTTGACAAGCCATTTAAAGACACATGAGAAAAGAAAGTTTAAGTGTGCCCATTGCAGTTATGAATGTAATCGCAAAGCTAACTTAAAACGTCATCTGCTAACTCACAGCAATTTGAAATTATTTAAATGTTCTGAGTGCAGCTATGAATGTAATCAAAAATGTGATTTAAAACTTCATCTTAGAGGTCGGAGTACCGTGGGAAGGAGGCGTCTGAGTGCAGCTATGAATGTGATTGGAAATCACGATTAAAAGACCATATATTTAATAAGCATGGAAATATGTAACAAAATTAATGAAGAGCGAAAATGGCGCCAGCATCGTAGCTTTAAATGTAACAGGTACAATTAGTGGCATTAAAGGATAATGCGGAAAACAGCTAGAAGAGGTCAAAAGAAACTTGTATGTTTCGCAGGGCTGTGTAGCCCCGGCTCCGACTCGACCATTTTGAAATTAATCATTTTAAAATTTACCAGCTCTGGTAAATTAGTTTTAATTAAAATATCATCTCCATTTTCACATATTAATTCTCTTAAGTTATAAAATTTTTATTTGATTATAAATAAGATTAGTTGTTAGTGACTGTTGAATAATATTGTTTATTCTATGAAAAATTATTTTTAAGGTATTATTGTGTTTGTTGGCTAACGCTTTGCCAGATAGAAAGAGATTGCTGGGCAACATGGCCGTATTTTAAAAATGCATCATAGTCTTGTTTATAGTTATAGCGTGAATCTTGATGTAAATGCACGCTCATGTATTTTATAGGGTTAGTATTTGGTAAAATATCCTTTTATTCAATGTGTTGTTTCATTATTCATATGTAGGTTAGTACTACCAGTAGCAAAACGATCTACGTTAACAATCCGGGTAGCTGACGGAGTTAGTTCTGTAACGAAGCACTAATTTGAATGCCTGAAGCAGAAAATGGGAAAGTAGTCCTAGCATTCAGCCCGCTATAATAGAATAGGAAGTAGGGCCTTAGATCAGGCGCCTTATAATAGAATTAGAAAGCCCTAGCATAAACCCTATAAAGAATTAGGAAATAGGCCTAGATAAACCCTATAGTAAAACTAAGAAATAGGGCTTAGATAAAACACTAAAATTAGAATTAGAAAGCTAAGCCTATTATCATAGCTTAAATATGGATTGGTCAATTCAGAAAATTGTATTCACTACCGGCGGTGAAGCACCAAACTGGGAAGATTGGAAGTTCTATATGCAATAATAAGGCTTATAAGTGGGTATAATAATATCCAGTATGCATAAATATATAAGAAGCTAAATCCAATGGTAAATTAGAAAGTAGTACCAAGTAACCGTAAATAGAGTAACTATAAGATAGTCAACTAGGTGAAGAGAAAATGCTTTTTAGCAAAAGAAATTAGACAAATTCAATACACAATACTCAATCATGATGTAATGTTGTTTGTTCTGGGAGTGCTAGTTCTCAACATTAAGTCATAAAGCTATTTCAGAAGGTCAAGATTAAGAGAATCTATTTTGAAGCCTAGATAGTTTATGAAAAGGGAAGGAACTTCACAATCTTTTTTGCAGGAGATTTGAAGAAAAATAAAGTTTACAATGTTTGTTCACAGTTTATGTTTTCTTACACATTCGGAATGGAAATTAGACATTAGCGTGGAAATTTACTTCAAATTAGACAGCTCTAGGGGATAATCTTCAGGTGCAAGATAAGACGTCAATATTTAAGAGTATAAAGAAATGTAGGTATAACATTGCTCAGACGAATATTTCGTCGTATGCATAAGACTTTTGAAATTTTTGTGATAGCCAATAGGTAATGATATTATCAAATTGTCTCACAGAGATCTAACTGGCCTCATGATCATAGTAATAGAAAGGTGAAAGATATAGTATATAAGTATATGATTCATAGAGTATAAACTGGCTTTGTGACACAGAATGCTAGAATAATAGTAGTGCCAATCAAAGATAGGTTTATACTCAGGAAAGTCATAGAAGTCGATATTTATAATCAAATTATAACCAGTACAAGTTTACATATTGCGATGATACTAGATCCTCAATCCACTATTTATCTATATCTTCGATAGTAATACATCTGCCAAATCGTATGTGTGCTACCATTTCTGTACTCTAATAACACTCGCCCTCTACTAATAATAGGATCACATCCGCCTGAATCCAAAAAATTGAAGAAAAGTGTAAAATTGCAATGGTAGCCACCAGAAAGAGAGAAATTAACAGCCAGACAAGAAATTGCAAATATTTGAAAATAACAGAAAATTCAAAAGTTAAAGCAGAATTGTACCATGCTTTATGTGTTAGCAAATGAGTAATTGGTAGCAGTTAATTTATCTCCTCTCTCTCGCTATGAAGAAAGATTAGATAGATCGAAAATTGGATTTAATTAACAGCTACAACAACCTCTAGTATATATAACAATGAGTAAAAAGTTATAATTTTATAATACTTTTAAATGAAATCGAGCATCAGTCTAATGGTAAATCAGCAATATGGTCATAAAGGAACTAAAAGTGTGTTAGGATTAGCGAATACACAACTTGACTAGTAGAGTCAATGCTAGTTGTGATACATTTCTCCTCAGTATTTTTAAATTGATGTGGAATATGTTCCTGCATATAAGAAAATAAATTATTTTCGAGTATGGCATCTCATTCAAGCCATCCAAATAAGTGAATTTAAATCAGGAGAAAACATCAAATAAAAATTTGCAATTTTTGAAAAGGTGATACCTATTTTAATGGCTATCGTAAACCAAAGTATAATCGGGGCTATTCAAACGTCTGGTAATAAAAGCGATAACAATTTACAATGTATTACCAGAAATAAATGCACCTTAAAAGAAACAAGCTTCGATACATTACAGTTAGTGTTCATGAAAAGAATGGGACATCAGGATAGAAGGCACATAAGAAATCTGATCAAATACTATAAACAAAATCTGACACTCACCTTATGATAACAGAAGAAATTCACCTCGGAAAATATTTAAAGACGATTCTACATATATATCTGCACATTTATGTTTGAAAAGAAATAAATAAAGTAAGATCCAAAATATAGATACTTTAAACGCATTTTGCTTTGATATTGCTAAAGTGTCTTTTTTTTATGCAATCCATTTGAAATATCAAGCAAAAGAAATAATATTTATTGGTATATAATTTTTTTAAGAAAGATGATGGTTTCTCAAAAAATGGACGATTTTGTATATTTCTATTACATAAAGATTTCGAGTAGATGTATGTAGAAAATTTGAGGCAATAGCTACTTGAAGAAGCTAAAAGTACGAATTGGGAGATAAATTCCAATCATTAGAATTTTTAAGTTGAACGACTGACTTAGAATTTAATAATAAGTTTAGTTAAAAACTTACATATAAATATTATAAAGTTCTCAAGCAGCGGCATCGATATAGCTGCCACACACAAAATGGCAGGGCGAAAGCAGAGAATAATAGAATACGCTAGTATATTGAAAGTCCAGGTATCACCAGCTCTGTATATACAAAGTTAAAAAAGTGTATACTTCCCCAGATACTGATTGCGGCTAGAATATAATAATGTAACACATAAGCATAGAGCAACTAGTACGTATGTTAATAGTTAATGAAATAGCAACAGGAAAAAGTTCCACATGTTGATGAAAAACGCATTCTTTTGAAATCTAGCGTGGATATTGATATGAATAAGGATATATATAGACCAGAATCACTAATGACATCTACGTGTTAATTACGGAATACGAGCATATATGTAGTATAGAGAAGTATTAGATAGATATCACAGCATCTGAAAAGATAATGAAATGTTAGACTAAAGCAAGAAATCATGAGTGTTAGTAATATTGTTATAATATGTGATGGAGATATGTGTGAACGCTAACAGCATAAATATATCATTAATGAATCAAAACAAGTTTATTTATTAGTGTTTTAAGATAGCCAGAGACTGTATATTGACAACGGATGAAGTATAACTTTCAACTTCTCAAACTATCAGATGAGATAGAAATTTAGAATATAAAAATAAAAATAAGAATCAATAAGAAAGACTAGGAACACTGACTTGACAGGGGATATGAAACTAAGAGGTAGACGACACTAGACTCAGGACAGAATCTTAGAATTACAGAAATAAATGAATCGTGATCAGATAAAGTAGTATAAACAAATAATGAAATATAACACAAAAAAACATATTTAAAGAGTGACAGATAAGATCTGAAATAGTAATTAACAAATTAGTATTGTGGTTTTTAGAAATTTGCCTACAGTACTTATTTTTGTGATAAAAATATTGAAAGAACACTGAAAAATATAAAAGAGCTATGGCAGGTAGCAAGCTTAAGTAAAAAATGCGCTTTAATCAATGGAAAAATTGATATAAGATTTAATAGTTGCATATTTGTAAAGATAAATCGATAAACTACTATGGGTAAATCTTGTTGATAAGATGATAATATTAGCTCTCAACAACAAAATGATTAACAAATAAATAAATCACAAATTGATTTTATTAAAAATTAATAAAAAGTGAGTAAGATGCCATAAGTGCATCCGACTTTGAAAGTATTAATTAAAAGCTTAATAATGAAGTAAGCAAAAGTGGTATATAGTCGTAAACATATTAATAGGGTGTAATTTGCGAACTCAATATAAGTCATATGTATACATTTCTCAAATGTTTTATCCTAAATGGTTATGGCATAATTGAAAAGTACTGAATAGGACTTAATATATAAGTGTAAGAGTAAGAGACAATCAAAAGTAAAATATGTCCTAATTAAATACATATATAGATGTTATATTTCAATACAGCAATCTCCTTATGGTAAATTTTAATCCATAGATAATAAGCATAATATATATAAATATGACTAACATAAACCTCAAGGTTGTTCTGAATGAGATTATGTGTAGACCAATGATTGAATACGTATTTGTGGAATTGTGATAACATTATTGTTAATTGAGTGATACTTATAAAACAAGCACCAGTGCTGGAATGAAAGACTAGGAAACTTCTTTCTAAATACTTTATAATAAGTTGGTTTTTATTATAAGAAGTACAGTACTGATGACCTCCAGATTGTCTTTATCAATTAAGAAATAGTCTCTCTGAGAGTGGACTTAAGATATCATAATCTTGACAATTATATGGTTTAATGAATGTGGATAATACTAAGCTTGCATCAACAAGTCGAAGACAGAATTGCTCGAAATAGAAATTTTTTCAGAATTGAATAAAATGAGGAATTATCAAATAACAATATAATACAGTTATAAACCTGCACGAACATTAATTTATTTTAGAATAGATAACTGAATCAAGTATACGAATAATGATTGGTTCAAAGGAAAAGATTTACGTTCACTCATGCCTAGTACTAAAGATAATACCGCTGGTGGCAATTATTTGGTAGGTATGTAAAGTTATATCAGGCTTGAATGTATTACATTGCATATCTCCTCAATACGTGACAAATGCTAATATATATGTAATATATATCACAGGGGGAATCATATTGTATAAAGCCAATGACATGGAAGAGTCTACATTAGCTTAAAAATATCGAACAGTGCTAATGTTTCAGAGCCTGCTTCTAATATCATCGCAACAACTCACAGTCGCTTCGACAGTACTCATTCGTAGCGAGCTCATTAGAAGCGTAAGGATTACAATTGATACTTGCTCAAGTATATGTTCTCGCTAGAAAAGAAATCTCTTATAAAACGAAGATGAGAAAGCTATGGTTGTACGGAAGCAACAAACAATACCAATAGAAAGATGGCTGTCACGAAAAGTGAAGTGTTCAGATACATTGAAGAGGTAATCACAAGAGGAACAGAAGAAACAAGAATTATAATTAGTATTAAAATTTATGCATTTGCTTGCTGTTACAATGTGATGTGGAGGATCTGGCTGGCGTACGATGAGGAGCATATTTTCTATTTAACGATTGATTCTATAAATTATCAATGAGGGTGGCCGTTGTGTCACAAGAACTCAGAAATATCACTGAATGAAATAGTTATCAAGGTTGATCTGGAGATAAGGTTCGGGATAAATAAGCTTATAAGCTCTTATATAAGTTCTTATGATGTCAGAGGTGGAAAATCGTAAGCAGTGGAATCTTTCACACATTAATAATTGTTGATCTATTGTTTATAATTGGCCGGCTATAATGCGATTAAGCTATAGGACTGCAATCTTTACTCCATTGCTATTGTTGATTACAGCATCGAAGAAGCCGTAGTGTTTTTTAAGAGTCTTTCCCCTATAATTCAAAATCTGCTGCACCATGCACGCACCGAAACCGCAAGTACAGTCCCCCCCCCCGAGCGGTTCAAGACTTGTGTATTTATTTTATGATAAACAAGGCTTACGTTGACACCGATCAATCTGGAAGAATAGAGGCAGGGCAGTGATGATTGCAATAGATCTTACGGGATATCATATTATGTGAAAACTTGCAAAGAATCAGGGTAGAACTCCTTTAAGTTGAATAAAGATACGAAAACGGTGTGTGT
>JABUQX010077694.1:15000-25025 GCA_015478945.1 Trachelipus rathkii | reverse complement strand
ATTATGTTAACTTTACGGTTGTTAAAACTTTGTTATGATTATTAATTAATAATAATAATAATAATAATAATAATAATAATAATAATAATAATAATAATAATAATAATAATAATAATAATAATAATAATAATAATAATAATAATAATAATAATAATAATAATAATAATAATAATAATAATAATATAATAATAATAATAATAATAATAATAATAATAATAATAATAATAATAATAATAATAATAATAAAATAATGTTTGGTCCGGTTATGTTACGGAACTTTGTTAATGTTGACGGTTTATTCGCGCGTAAGGTATGTTAGGTTTGTCGTTGTACATTATATTCTTAGTTCATGTTATGATATGATAGCTTTATTGATGTGAAAACTTTGTTACGGTAGCAAATATTCGTGGGTCAGTATATAAAACACTTATTTTTATGTTATGTTTATCCAAAATGATACTCGAAATATGGTTTGATTCTATAGATCAATAGATCAATAGATCATAGAAGACTGGTGGGGAGAGTGGGGAGGACAGGGTTGGACGGATTGCTTTACTGATTTACTGATTTAATGCTTTAGGACCACTAAATTATTACACTTTACTATGATATTTTATTCAAAGAACTTATTTTTATGTCATGTTTGGATAAAACTTTGTTATGTTTTGTTTTGTCTAAGTTTGTTTCATATTATTGTGTTGTTGTTGTTGTCAGGCTAGATTATACGTACTTTCGATCTGATATGGTTCGTTCGTACGTCGTATTCTTGTTTACTTTCTTCTGATTGGTTGAAAGAAAGAATCTCATTACATTTGGGGACTGTTTATACACTCGAGTTTCATCAGTAGGATATTGTTCGCTGTGTTGATACGATGACGTCTCACCCCTCCTCTACGATTGTTGGTGATATCTTTACGAGGACCTTCGTTATTTCCAACGATGTGTCATTTATATTTAATCGTAAACCAAGTGGAGTCAGATACATTATTTGTATTCCAGCCGGAGGTGTAAATAATAGACCCTTATTCATTTCTGTTGAAGAATTCGTCAAGATTATTGATATCACAGGAGCCTGGGTAAAGGCTAAGTGTGTGTCATCTGATACATCGACTCGTTGTAAAATATCTAGCGGTGGAGACAGTTTGAGAGGTTCTAATAGAATAGATGCTGTTTTCTCGTCGCGTGACAATGTAAAAAGCCTTGATGTACGCAACTATTGGAAACCCATCGATAGTGTCCCCTTCTGGCATACATGTATAGGTTTCACAGTTCGAACATCTGAAAATATTACAGCTTTGATTAAAATGAAAAACGAATTAACATCACATCTTGACGACGTCGACATACTTGAGGACTTAATACATATAGCTCATGGGGTAATCTACGATATTTACACTGAAATATGTGGTTTTCCGTATAATGAGGTATACAGGAGTGTGTTAATAACTAGCAACATGGATAAGTTTACTTCTCTCTGGCTTGAGAGAGTGCGTGCTGTTGAACCAAAATATGCAGAAAAATGGTATAGTGTTGCAGAATGCATTTATACTTACATCCTTTCAAAGGGGGTTGAATCTCTGGAGAGATATATAGAACATGCTCAGTTTATGTTGAATCCCATGTCTCCTGCTTAGATGAATTAATATATTTAAAATAAACTTATATGTTTTTATGTATTTATATAACTCTTTTCAATGAAAATATGTTATAAAAATGAAAACTTGTTTTACTTCCCCTATGTTCGCTTTATTGGTTAAGTTGTTAATGATGGCTGTTTATTCGTTCGGCTGTTGTGTGTTAAGTATTTATTAATGTGAAAACTTTGTTACGTTAGCAAATATTCGTTGGTTAGTATATATAAAGAACTTATTTTTATGATATGTTTATCCGAAATGATACTCGAAATGTGACCTGATTCAATAGATTCAATAGATCAATAGATCATGGAAGGTGGGGAGGGTGGGGCTGGTGGATTGATTTACTGATTTACTGCTTTACTGCTTTAGGATCAGTAAACTATTACACTTTACTATGATATTTTATTCAATGAACTTATTTTATGTTATGTTTGGATAAAACTTTGATATGTTTGCAATTATTCGTTGGGAATTATGATAGTTAGGTAAGGTTATGATAAATTTTTGTTAAATATTATTATGTTAATGTAAAAAAAATTGTTACGCTAGTATATATTCGTTGGTCTGTATGATAATTAGAGAAGGTTATGATAAATTTTTGTTAAATATTATGAAGTTAATGTAGAATTAACATTGATATGTTAGAGATATGCTTGACAAAGTATGAATAGGTTACGTTTTTGTATGCTATGTTAGTTACTTTACTGTTGTTAAGCGTGGAACTTTGTTAATGTTAGTAGTTTACTCATGCGTAAGGTGTGTTAGGTTTGTCGTTGTAGATTATATTCTTAGTTCAGGTTATGTTATGTTAGCTTTATTAATGTAAAAAATTTGTTACGTTAGCATATATTCGTTGGTTAGTATATAAAGAACTTATTTTTATGCTATGTTTATCCAAAATGATACTCGAAATGTGACTTGAATCAATAGATCAATAGATCATGGATGAGGGGGGGCAATGTGGTATGACTGGTTTGATTTACTGATTTAGGGTATGTAAAACATGATAATTTTAGTAAAAATATGACCTGAATCAATAGATCAATAGATCAATAGATCAATAGATCAATAGATCATGTTTGGACAGAAGTGTAGGTTGGGTGGTTTGATTTACTGATTTACTGATTTAGGGTATGTAAAACATTACAATTTTACTAAAAATGACTTGAATCCATAGATCAATAGATCAATAGATCAATAGATCAATAGATCAATAGATCAATAGATCAATAGATCAATAGATCACGGATGGACAGGAAGGTGGTTGGATGGTTTGATTTACTGATTTACTGATTTAGGGTATGTAAAAACATGATAATTTTAGTAAAAATATGACCTGAATCAATAGATCAATAGATCAATAGATCAATAGATCAATAGATCAATAGATCAATAGATCATGTTTGGACAAAAGTGTAGGTTGGGTGGTTTGATTTACTGATTTACTGATTTAGGGTATGTAAAAATGCAAATTTTTTAAGTTATAAACATAAAAAGAATAAATTTTTTAGTAAAAACAAAATGTTTAAAGAAAACAAAACAAAATAAATAAAAGTTTTTGTGTTATGTTATACAAAATATGACTTGAATCAATAGATCAATAGATCAATAGATCAATAGATCAATAGATCATGGAAGGGTAGTAGGGTGGTTGGATGACAGTTTGATTTACTGATTTACTGATTTACTGATTACGGATGGGTAGGAGGTTGGCTGGAGGGTAGTTTGATTTACTGATTTACTGCTTTAGGGTATGTAAAACACAACAATTTTAATAAAAATATGACTTGAATCAATAGATCAATAGATCAATAGATCAATAGATCATCGAAGGGTAGGAGGGTATGGATGACAGTTTGATTTACTGATTTACTGATTTACAGCTTTAGGGTATGTAAAAATACAAATTTTTTTAAGTTATAAACATAAAAAGAATAAAAGTTTTGTTTTGTTATACAAAATATGACTTGAATCAATAGATCAATAGATCAATAGATCAATAGATCAATAGATCAATAGATCAATAGATCAATAGATCATGGAAGGGTAGGAGGGTAGCTGGAGGGTAGTTTGATTTACTGATTTACTGATTTACTGCTTTACTGATTTACTGATTTACTGATTTACTGCTTTAGGGTATGTAAAAAAGCAAATTTTTTACGTTGTAAACATAAAAAGAATAAATTTTTTAGTAAAAACAAAATGTTTAAAGAAAACAAAACAAAATAAATAAAAGTTTTTGTGTTATGTTATACAAAATATGACTTGAATCAATAGATCAATAGATCATGGAAGGGTAGGAAGGTGGCTGGAAGGTACTTTGATTTACTGATTTACTGATTTACTGCTTTGGGGTATGTAAAAACGCAAATTTTTTTTACGTTGTAAACATACTTTACTAGCAAATTAAACAAAAATAAATAAAAACTAAAATAAATAAGTAAATAACATTAACTTTTAACAAAATATAAATAGAAACTTACAAATTTAGAAAAGCGAAATGTATATATTAAATATGAACGATCTTAGGAAATTCCAAGACATGTCGGCAATTGACTTGATATATAGTTAGTTAGTTAGTTAGTTAGTTAGTTAGTTAGTTAGTTAGTTAGTTGGAGAGAGTATTCCTATATATGTGTATGTGTTTCTTACCCTTCATGTAACAGGTGTTGAACTGTATTCTTGTTAGTGCAAGAACAAAGAACTGGTGTCAATTACATGAACATCTGGTGCTTTGTTCAACTTACCCTATGTATAAACGTTATAATTAACAGTTGATACCTTACCCCTTTAGGCTTAAATGATAATTAGATTTTCTTTGTCAATATCTCCCCTTCTATCCCTCCCTTCTATCCCCTCTTTTTACCCCTTTTTCATTTCATATTTTTAAAATCAGGACGTATGGCAACACCAACTCCGGCAGCGACATCGGCACCGGCGCAACGACGAAAAAATTTACATACGTATGTATGTGCGCGCGCCCGCGTGTATGTTTGTATCTTTCCATGCATGTAAGTACATATACGTATATATATATATATATATATATATATAATATATATAATTATATATATTAGTTATATATATATATATATATATATATATATATATATATATATTATATATATATATATATATATATATTATATATATATATATGTATATATATATAAGGTGTGTGTGTGCATGTGTACAAGTGTGTATATCTCAATCTTGCATGAACGTATTTTTCTTAAGTATTATATATATATATATATATATATATATATATACATATATATATATATATATATATATTATTATAATATATTATATTATTATATATATATGCTAAACATATATATATATATATATATTGTTATATATATATATATATGTTATATATATATATATATTATACACATATATATACATACATACATATATACATATATACATAATGCATATACATATACATATACATATGCATGCATATGGCGTTATTTTATGCTGTTATATATATATATTATTATTATTACTATTATATATTATATATTGTTATATATATATTATTATACATATGCTATTATTATTATTATTGTTGCTGTTATTATTATTGGTTACATATATATATACATATGTATTATTATAGTTGGTTATTATATATGTATTATATAAGTTGTTGGTTGGGATATTATTGCTACATATAAGGTTATTGTTGTAAAGATAAATAAATAGTTGAATATATATTATACATATATTAAGTTGTTGTTATATATACATATACATGGGTTGGAAAGAAAGAAGGCTGGCTGGGCTATATATATATATATATATATATATATATATATATATATATATTTATTTTATTTAATTTTAATTTTTTTTTTTTTTTTTTTTTTTTTTTTTTTTTTTTTTTTTTTTTTTTTTTTTTTTTTAATTTTTTAAATTTTTTTTTATTAATATTATTATTATTTATTTATTAATTATTTATTTACTAATTATTTATTTATTAATTATTTATTTATTTATTTATTTATTAATTTATTAATTAATTTATTAATTAATTTATTAATTAATTTATTAATTTTTATTGTTTCGAAAAAAACCTTCGGTTTTTTTCGTCGGTGGAAGGGTGGAAATTCCCACGGTAATTAAAAAATTCCCACGCTATACAAGTTTCGATCTTTCACTTCCGCCCTCCAATATTCATCTGTAACTACTGGATATGATAGTTAAAAATTTTTAATTTAAAAAATTTCGGGGGACCATGGCCCCCCTGGCCCCCCGGTATACGCCACTATATATATATATATATATATATATATATATAATATATATATAATATAATATATTAATATATATATATAATATTATATATATATATTATGAAAATTATAATCAGAGTTGCCAAAAAAGAGGTTATTTTCTGGAAACCTAATGGTTGCCAAATGAAAAGAGTAGTGAGCGATCGTTCAATATTTGAGCAATTCATTCGTCTCCTGACTGCGACCTGTTAAATAGATATTAAATATCATTTGTTGTTTGGCTTCGTGCCGTAAACATCTTTCGCTGTTAAGCTTCCGTGCTTAAATTAAGACTGTCGTAAGTCCATGTGGACTTTAAAAACCATTTATCGCTTTAAAAAACTCACATAAATATAGTGCTTTCGCCATAATTGGCTATTAAAATTGCTAATTTATATGTTATAAGCTATTTATTTATTTGCGTTTTGGTATTCAAATCATATTTTTCAAATATTCGAAGATTGTCGTTCTTCGAATTTAAATTATTCTGGAAAGTTTAAAATGGGAACTAACCTTGTTCTAAACTGCAGAAAAACTTGTTTCTGCAATAGCTTTTGATAATCGCCAAGTGGTTGACTTCCAACTTGGCCGTAAAATATTCAAGGAAAGGTGAAGACCTAGGCTTTCAGGAAATGATAACCTCTAAATATCCGAACTTGTTGCACTGTAAGAAAATAAAACCGTATTATTACACTTGCCAACATCTAATTTCTTCTTAGAATTAATCAAGTTTTAATTTGAACTGAAATATTCAGATAACGTAATTTCTAATCTTCCATCAAAATAAAGATATAATTATTCAAATTATATATACTGTTATATATATATATATAATATAAATATATATATATATATATATATATCATATATTATATATATATATATTATATATATATATATATATATATATATATATTATTATATAATATATATTAATATAGTTAACAGTATATGTGTGAAATAAAGAAGTTACCCGCATGATATTTCGAAAACTAAGATAGGTATAAAGAACTAAACATATTATGGAATCAGGATCGAAATTTTGTAAGCATACATAATAGTTATTTATTAAATTTTTTTGTTTATATCGAAAACTAACACAGGTACAAGAAAAATAATAACATATTTAGAATCAGCGTATGAAATATGTATGAAAAGATTTTTTTTTAACTAAAAGAATACCCCAGGGTAAATCGCAAAGATGAAAGAGTCGGTCTCTCGGCCTCCTGGGGGACGACGGGTAGGACTATTTCCCCCCCTCCGGGAGGGTCTCCGGAACCACCGCTCTTTGGTATTTGGGTGTCGCGGAGGTCCCTCCGCCCCTCCCCTACGGGGTATGGCAAAACGCCCCCTTCTGTCCACCGTCGGCTCGAGCCCCCTAAAAAAATTATACGCTGATTCCATATATGTTATTATTTTTCTTCTACCTAAGGAAATACAGAATCTAAAAATAATTTTTTTCATTTGCAATACAAATTTCAACGCTGAATTCCATATATGTTATCAGTTTCTTGTAACTATCTTTAAGTTTTCGAGTTACCATGGGGTAACTTCTTTAGTTTGGCCATATATATATATATATATATATATAGATTCTGTATAAAATATATATATTATATATATATATATATATATATATATATATATAATATATATATATATGATATATATATATATATATATATATATATATATAAAGAATATATTTATGGACGTGAAAAGCCTACCGAACGTATCCTTGGATTCGGACCACAGGATGGTAATTGGGATACTGAGATGGAGAGAGAGAGATAAGCCGAGGAAATTGGTTAAAAAGAGATATCTGCTAGAAGAACTAAAGGACCAGGCAACGAAGGAGAAATTTGATGAGACCTTAAAAAGAAGAAAGATGCAAGTAGGAAATATGAGAGAAACAATAGATGAAAAATGGAATAAATTTAAGGAAAATATGATGGGAACAGCAAAAGAGGTCCTGGGAGAAAAAGAGAACTTAAGTAGAGGAGGAGGAAAAAAGGACGCATGGTGGAACGTGAAGTGAAGGCTGCCATAACTGATAAGAATAGGGCATACGAAATGAATGAAAGTAAAAACTGAAGAAAATAGATTGGATTATGTTGAAGCCAGAAACATTGCAGAAAGGATAAAAAGAAGGAGTATGAAGCAATCATGGGTAAAAATAGGGTCGGATCTGAAGGAGAACATGATGGGAACAAAAAAATTAATCTATGGATTGGCTAAAAGTATGAGAACCTCGAAAGAACCAGAAACGCACGTCATAATGAATAAGGAGGGAGAAACGTTGGTAGAGGAGGAGGAGGTGCTGGAAAGATGGAGAGAATACTTTGAGGAATTGTTGAGATTTGATGTTGAGGAGGTGCAGATGGAGAGGGAACGAGATGTGGTGGAGGAAGGAGAAAGGACAGAGGGGATATTGCTGGAGGAAATAAGAGAGGCAATTAAAACGCTAAGAAATGGAAAAAGCCCAGGAACCGATGGACTGAATGCTGAATTATACAAGACTGGAGAAGGAGTGGAAGTATGGCTACTAGAATTACTGAATGAGATATGGGACAAAGAGAGAATACCTGACGAATGGAGTAGAGCGGTGATTTGCCCTATATATAAGAAAGGAGATAAAAGAATTGTAACAACTACGGAGGATAGCTTTACTTGAATGTTGCTAGCAAAATATACGAAAGAATATTGGAAAGGAGACTGAGAATCAAAGTTGAAGATAAACTAGGAAGTTGGCAGTATGGCTTCAGAGCGGGAAAAAGTACAATGGATCCAATCTTCTACATGAAAATGATGATAGAAAAAAACAATAGAATGGAATAAAGGAGCAGATGTGGCGTTTGTAGACTTTGAGAAGGCCTTCGATAGGATTGATAGGGAAAAGCTATGGCGAGCACTGGACGAACAAGAGTATGAAATACCACAAAAATTAAAAAGAGCAATAAAAAGTACATACTGCAGTACAAGAAATAAGATAAGGGGAGAAGTAAGAGAAGAAGGATGGTTTGAGGTGAGTTCGGGAGTGAGACAGGGCAGTGTGCTCTCGCCCCTGCTATTCATATTATACATGGATTACGGACTGAAGAGAATATGTAGACAGGTAGACAATGAACACACACTGCTATACGCAGATGATGCAGCATTGATAGCAGGTGAGGGAGCGGACCTGCAGGAAATGTTGAACAGGTGGGATGCCCAAATGGGAGAAATCGGTATGAAGATGAACACGGAGAAGACGGAGGTAATGAGAATAGCTAGAGAAAGAACAGAACTGAACATCAATATAGAAGGAAGAGGACTACAGCAGGTGGATAAATTCAAATACTTGGGAGTGATGATGGAAGGAAAAGGAGGTCAGGGAGGAGAGATAGGCGAGAGGATAAAGAAGTTCTCTCAGAACGTAGGAGCATTATACCCAGTACTGAAAGAAACAGCTATACCAAAAGAAGTGAAAATGGTGATATATAAAACAATACTGCGACCATTACTAGTGTACGGATCGGAATGCTGGGCACTGAACACAACACAAATGAGAAGAGTGGAGGCGGCGGAGATGAGGGTGCTGAGATTGATTGAAGGAGTTACCCTGAGAGATAGGCGGAGAAGTGAGGAAATACGGAGAGAGCTGAGAATTAGATCAATAACTAAACATATACAACAGAATCAACTGAGATAGTATGGACACCTCAAGAGAATGGAAGAGGGAACTGGACCAAGAAAGATGCTGGAATGGACGCCAGTGGGCCGTAGATCTGCAAGCAGACCGAAGAAAAGATGGAAGGATGCGTTGGAAGATGCGATGAACGTCAGAGGAGTGTCTATGTTGGATGTGGAAGAGAGAAGAATGTACGAAGATAGAAACCACTGGAGGAGGTTCTGCAGAGGCGACACCTGACAGGTCAATACAGATCTACCAGAGGGGATGGTGAATAAGGTGAATAAGGTGAATATGGTAATCGGGGAGCTAAATCTATGTAAAATCCTGGGCGGCGGGGCAGGAGTCGGAGCAGACAAAAAAAGGGTTACTACCGGCTCAGATAATAATATAAATCCTTACCTACAGCAAAGAAATTTCAAGGAAATATGA
>JABUQX010077694.1:10000-12500 GCA_015478945.1 Trachelipus rathkii | reverse complement strand
GGAGCTGTAACCTCAATGTATACGAAGTTACGTCCCCAAGGGTCCCCCCGAAGGGGGGACCCACCCTCATTAAAAAAATTAATTGACGTATAAAAGCTGAAATTTTGGTGAGAAGATTAAAATGTAATTTCTAGAAAGGTTAGTATTGGATTTCTGAGGAGTTGGCTCCGCACCGGCTGAAGCCCACTCGGTGCCGAGTTAATAAACATTTCGTATAACAACAATATTGGTGTCTTTATATATGTTATTGGGTCTGTAGTTCTGTAAAATGAATGTTTCAGAAAAGATCAAGAAAATAATAAAAAAATAAATTAAATAAATTAAAATATTATAAATAAATAAAATTTTATTCTTTATGCTTATAACTTACAAATTACGTTTACATACCCTAAAATCAGTAAATCAGTAAACAAACATCATCCAACCACCCTCCTGACCATCTCTGCTGATCTATTGATCTATTGATCTATTGATCTTTGATCTATTTGATCTATTGATCTATTGAAAATCTATTGAATCTTTGATTCAAGGTCAAATTTTTACTAAAATTGTCATGTTTTACATACCCTAAAAGCAGTAAATCAGTAAATCAGTAAATCAAACCACCATCCAACCACCCTCCTGTCCATCCTTGAACTATGATCTATTGATCTATGATCTATTGATTCATGGGTCAAATTTTTTACTGAAATTTTCATGTTTCACACACCTAAATCAGTAAATTCCGTAAAAATCAAAACCAAACCAACCACCTATCTGTCCACTTGGTGAATCGATTGATCTATTGATCTATTTGATCTATTGATCTACTGAGCTATTGATCTATTTTTACTAAAATTGTCATGTTTTACATACCCTAAATATGTAAATCAGTAAATCAAACCACCATCCAACCACCCTCCGGTCCATCCTTGATCTATTGATCTATTGATCTATTGATCTATTGATTCAGGTCAATATTTTTACTAAAATTGTCATGTTTCACACACCCTAAATCAGTAAATCAGTAAATCAAACCACCATCCAGCCACCCTCCTGTCTAGTCGTGATCTATTGATCTATTGATCTATTGATCTATTGATTCAAGTCACATTTCGAGTATCATTTTGGTAAAACATAGCATAAAATCAAGTTCTTTATACAAAGATCAATCAATATATGTTGACGCAACAAAGTTTCCACATTAATAAAGCTTACTTAGCACATCTGAACTATGAATATAATCCACAATGACAAACCTAACACATCTTAAACAGGAATAAATGGTTAACGTTAACAAAGTTCCATACTTAACAACAGTAAAGTAACTAACATAACATCCAAAAACGTAACTTATTCACACTTTGTCAAGCATGTCTCTAACTTAACAATGTTAATTTTACATTAACATGGAAATATTTAACAAAAATTTACCATAATCAGTGTTAATTTCACCCTGTCATAGTAATATTTAACATAGCGTACCTAACTTACGAATAAACAGGTTTCATTAACCAAGAGTATCTAAAGCAACACACCACATCCCGAGAGAAAACCCAAGGGAATGAGGCCATTGATAAGGGTGTGAATCCTGAGAGGGGGGATCACCCCGAAGGGGTGTAAGCGCATTACCCTCCAAAGGAGGGGTGAAGGCCTCAGCCCTTCGGAACAATGTTACGTTAGCATATATTATTCGTTGGTTGGAATATAAAGAACTTATTTTTGTACTATGTTGTTGTTGTTGTTGTTGATGTTGTTGTTGTTTTGTTGTTGTTGTTGTTGTTGTTGTTGTTGTTGTTGTTGTCTAACGGGAATATATACCATTTGAACTGATATGGTTCGTTCGTGCGTCGTATTCTTGTTTACTTTCTTCTGATTGGTTGAAAGAAAGAATCTCATTACGTTTAAGGGTTGTTTACGCATACGATTTCCGTCAGTAGGACATTTTTCACTGTGCTGGTACGATGACATCTCCGCGCATCTCTACACCTGTTGTTGATATCTTCACGAGGAGCTTCGTTAATCCCAACGATGTGTCATTTATATTAAATCGTAAACCGATGATACCGATACATTGCTTGTATTCCATCCAGGAGTTCAAATAATAGACCCATTCATGTGTGTTGAAGAGTTCATCAAGATTATCAATATTGCAGCAGGATGGATAGAGGATAAATGGGCGTCATCTGGTATTTCGACTAGCAGTGAAATATCTAACTGGAAAGATAACGTGAGAGGTTCTAATAGAATAGACGTTGTGTTCTCGTCGTGTGACGATATTAAAACCCTTGATGTACGCAACTACTGGAAACCCTTCGATTGTGTTACCTTCAGACATACGTGTCTAGGTTTCACAGTTCGAACATCTGAAAATATTACAGCATTGCTTAAAATAAAAAAACGAATTAACATCGCATCTTAACGATGTTGACATACTTGAAGACTTAATACTTATAGCACATGGTGTAATCTATGATATTTACACCGAAAACATATGGTTTCCCGTATAATACAGTATACA
>JABUQX010077694.1:0-5000 GCA_015478945.1 Trachelipus rathkii | reverse complement strand
GTTTGATATCAAAATGACTTACCCCTAACAAAAAATACAATTTTGATAAATGTACCTTATAACAGGTGCCATACAGAAAGAGGTAAATGAAATTGGTAAAAACTTTTAAACTACATGCCATATCTGACAAAAGACTAAAAATTATGATATATATCCTTAATCTTTAAAATTAAAGAGCTTTTTAAGTTTTAACAAACTAACATTTGAATATATATATATATATATATATATATATGACATCGAAATATGTCTGTATATATATTTATATTAATATATATATATATATATATAATATATATTAATAATATATATATATATATATATAATATATCTATATAATATATATATATATATATATATATATATATATATATATATATATATATATATATTAAATATATATATATATATATATATTATATATATATATATATATATATATAGATATATTATTACATTTAAAGGAAAAACCAATACTGTATAGAATATCACAATAGAATTTTTTGAGAAAATTAAATTATATCGTTAAACACAAAGTCAGTGAAAGGAAAGTTAAATAGCTTATGCATTGTTATTTAGGTAACCATTCTCTAATATTTAAAATCAAATGCCTCTTAAATTATGAAGAAGAAAAAAGAAGCTGATCAGCTGCTAGTGTTGGAGAAAGACGTTTCCTTTTACTTGTATAAATATTTAATGCTTGGCTAAACATTCTCTCGCTAAATACACTTGAAGGTGGAGAAGAGATATATTTCCTAGCTATTCAGTAAGATGCAAATCAGAGATAAAAGAAGCTTTCTTTCATTCACCTAACAGTGGATCAGGCATCCGATTTTCGTTGCATAAGTGGTGCTGCAAAATATTTATCCACAGTAGTTTAAATAGTTTTCTCTCACTGATGCTTCTACGTTTGCATTTTAACTTTTTTCCCCTTTGATCAGTTCCACTTGGTTTGATTGTATTTCAATATTCTCATTTCTTCAGTGACGATTATTTTCTTGTTAGCATGTCATCCAAGAGCACTCCAGAAAAATTGAATGTGTTTCCTTTTCAATATCTGCCGTTTCATTATCAGATTCTTCACGTGAATCTGTATGAAACTGATCATCTTGATCATCATTTTGTTCATCAGAATCTGAACTTAATGTAATATTTTCTTTTTATCTTTTATAAAAAGTTTTACTTCTTCTTTGAGCATAAATTTTATTTTATTCTGATCAATAATATCAAAGGGAGCTAATTTGTCTTTTGGATTTAGAACTGTTGCAAGTACATAAGTTTCTCTTTAATGGTACCAAAACGTTCAGTAACAGAATTAAAAAGTTCATTCTTTTATAGATACTAGCACATCAAGTTTTTGCTAAATATTTTTGCAGTGCATTAACTGCAGGTATTACAAAAGATAAATCTACATCATCATCACTTGCTCTTTTGGTTAATTCTTCAAATGGTTGTAGCAATCTAATTATGTTCTCCATTAGCTTCCAGTGATTTTCATTTAAGATATCTAGATTGTTTTATGAATTTGAAAATATATGAGTAAGTTTGCAATTTATCTCACTACCTACAAATCAAGCCATCACTCATCCCAGACAGCACAAACATAGATATGATCCATCCTCATTGTCTACCACCACTCTCATAAGCATATGCCAGTATTCGCATAATTTTGAGATTTTTGAATTTCAGGCTAACGTAACTTGTAGGCGCAGATATGCGTAACATCAAAACCCTCTTAACATCCTAAACAAACCACGCTAACTCACCATCACCTACGACTCGATCCGACCCAACAGACTCACCATAAAGAGTCAAATGGCATCAATACATTCCTAACCATCTCAACATTGCGAACAAAAACCCCACCTCACACTCACTCACTAAAAACTCTTAACTACGACACACACCATAGATAAGGCAACCACATGAAGCGACCCAATCATAACCCATCCGCGCGCCATCCACCTCATTATCCACACTCACTCAACAAGTACACTAGAGCGTAGCACCCAACTCACATAACTTTTCTACTAATCATCATTCATCCTCAAAAAACCCCTGACGAACGAACTTCCTCAATTATAACCCCCATACAGTAACAAATGAATTATAGCGTCAGGAACATTATCATGTCCAGCAGAACCAACCCGTATCGCCCCAACACTCAATATGTCTCTGTTTATAAACCCACAGACAGTCCTTAACCAAGTACATTACACAACTCACTTTTACGCGACATAACCCAGCTCATATTATACTCTATAGACAAGCTACGACACAATCAGAGAGCAAACACAACACCAAACAAACACTACCTGATTCATGTTTAAGAGATGATCCTAATCCACACCTCTATTCCCTATATCTATGAAACTCCAATCTATTAATCAGATATCAGATGCCACCATAGCAGAGAGGCATACCACTAATCAACCACTCATCTCTTACCGATCATGCACCACGAAACAATCCCACCAAATATCACTCATGAACTAGCTCATCCCACTAGTCACAGTTAAACATTATTACCTCTAGCTAACTCGTCAGACTACGATCTTAGTCGCAAAGATACATACCAAATCCGTAATCATCCTCGTCTATTGGGCATAATCCCTCTTCAGAGCAAACAAGCATACCATACACCTCTACGACCTGGCAATATCCTTATATTGTCGGACATAACACACCCCGTCCGACATCAAGCCCCCCCACCACAGCCAACACCTGACAACACCACCAGACATCTACCACTTCAATCTATCACTAAACACCTCCACCAAACTGGGTCGTCCATCGACTCAGAAAATGAGCGACAACACAACTATCAGAGCCCAACCGCGCATACTGATCACCAACCAAACTCTCAAACTCTCACCTCCCAACCAACACTGTACACAATGACTGACTATATCTAAGCACTATTCTATAATCGATTCAACTGTCCCACAAATCACAATCCCTTTCAACTTTACACGCTACCTTAGAGAAACACACTCACCTTAGACTGAAAGAGAAATCCAACTGTTCTTACTAATAGAGGTAGAAGTTGATGATATGGATGGACATGGATCATCATGCTGTGTCTGTGATATCATGTTTTTTTTTTTCCCCCCAACCCTTTTTTTTTTTTTTTTTTTTTTCCTCTGAAGATTCAGATATTTCTTTTATTTTCAAATATGTGGTTTTATGTTTCTTTTTCAAGATGATCCAGTAAGGGTTTTGTGCTATAATGTTTTCAAAATTTCTGTTGGGTTCCTTTTGATAGTAATGTTATTCTCAGTAGCGCACCACAAAAGACACTCAGCTTACTTTATCGCGTTACTTTAATCTTAAGTAGCCCCCACACTAGAGAACATTAATATTCCAGAATGGGAAACTAATAGAATTTAATATTTTATGGTAAAAATCTGTAAAAAATAAAAATTAAAAATAATATATATATATATATATATATATATATAATATAATATAATATATATATATATATTATATATATATAGTATATATATATAATATATATATATCATATATATTATATATATATTATATATATATATATAATATATATATATATATATATTATATTAATAATATATATATATATATAATATATTATATATATATTATATATATATATATATCTTCTTTCTTTCTTTTTCTTTCTTTTCTTTTTCTTTCTTCCTTAAATTTATTTCTTCATCCTGTCAGCCGCGCAAGCGTCTTTCTCCAGACATCCCTCTGCTGCACTATTCCTCTTCTCTTTAGCACTCTCATTTTTGGTAGGCTGACATCTTTTCCAGAAGTCCCACCGACTCCGCCCATCTCTTCTTCGGTTTTCCCCTTGGTCTTCTGCCCTCTGGTTTCCATTCCCATCTTCTTTTGCATTCTGTCCTGCTCCATCCTCTCCAGATGTCCCAACCATCTCAAATCTCCCCACATCCATCTTCAGTATCCATCTTCTTCACCCCTATATCTTCTCTAATTACTTCATTCCTTATTCTCGGTCTCTCCTACTCTTTCCAATCATATTTCTTAATACCCTCATCTCCGCCGCTTGATATTCTACTCTCTCTCTTCTCTTGTTGTCCATGTTTCCGCTCCGTACAGCAGCGCGGAGTCAATATACTGTTAAAAATCACTTTTTTAACCCTCTTAATTCCCGATGTTTTATCTTTCATCAGTGGGAGTTTATACCGCTTTCATAACAATTCCATACTTTTCCAGTTCGTCGCGTATCTCTCCTCCACTTCCTCCACCTTGCTGCTTAAAACTTCCTCCGAGATAATTGCAGGTATTTACCGCCTTCACCTCTTCCCCTCTCACCACCATCCTCATCCCCGTCCGTCATTCCTCCGTATTGTATATCTCTGTCTTCTGTACGTTCATCACTCATCCCTGCTTCCTCCAACTCCTCGCGTAAACAGACTCACACCTCTCAAATCGTTTCTCCTCTCTCTCAGCTCCAACATGCCAGATACGTCCGCATATGCCATTATGTCCCCTTCAAATTCTCCCGATCTCTCTTCTTTCACTTTCTTTATCACCACGTCTAAGATATTAATATAAAAACAGCAAGTGGAGATAAAACACTCCCCTGCTTCACTCCTGTTTCACCTCAAACCATCTATTGTCTTTCTCGCACTCAGTTCTAACATTACAACTGCATTTCTCATACAAACTTTCTATTGCCTTCTTTAATCTACCCCTCACTCCATAATTCCTCTCCATAGCTCTCCAGAGCTTTTTCCTTGGCACCGAATCAAATGCCTTTTGCAGGTCGATGAACGCTACAAAGAATCTTTTGCCATATTCCAGCATCTTCTCGCGAAACCATTCTTAGGTAAAAATAAGAGGTCCGTCAGTTCCTCTTCTCTTCTATACCCTTACGTTTTTCCGAGCTCTCGCTCTACCTTCTCTCTCACCTCCTCTCCCAATATTCTTCGTATATTTTCGCCAGATGGTCCATCAGTGAAATGCCTCTATAATTATTACAGCTTCCT
>JABUQX010077693.1:0-44199 GCA_015478945.1 Trachelipus rathkii | reverse complement strand
ATATACTATAGATATGATATTATATATATATGTAAGAAACTTGTCTTTAGAAGGATTGTTAACCGGCATATAATAGTGAAAGAACAATATAATCGATTTTTTTTTTTCGATTACTTCAAAAGCAATAGAGAGTCAGAGTTGCCAAAAACATTTTTTATTTAAACTAAAAGGAATACCTAAGTTGAATCGCAAAGATGGAAAGAGTCGGGTCTCTCGGCCTCAGCGGTTGGCTCGAGCCCTTAAAAAAAAAAAATACACTTTCATATATTCATAAAAAAAACAATTTTTAGCAACTCTTGCGCTCCTTCTAGTTGGAAGTTTTAGCTAACACGTCGACACTGCAGGGTTCCACGAGTAGATATTCGGCGATTTTTCGAATTCATGTCTATTTATGTAAATCCTTTAAAGAGATAGCGCCTTACATATACTTAGTATATACTATTTATATATATTATATATTAATAATAATATATATATATATATATATATATATATAAATTATATAATAAATATAATTTATATATATAATAATATATATATAATATATACTACTATAGGACTTTTATAAGTGGGTGACTCCGTTAATATTAGGTTAGGTTATTGAGGTTAAGTTTGGTTAGGTTAGGTTGGTTGGTTAAAGTTAGGTTGAGTGTTAGGTTAATATATCCCAAAATCTTAATGTATTTACCTTAAATATTTAAATTCAGTAACGATAATTAATTATTGATTTTCGCTCCTGGAGTCAACACCTTATAAGTAGCTATATATATATATATATATCATATAATTATAAATATATATATATATATATAATATTATATTATATAACTATATCTACTTATATATATATAATATATATATAATAATAATTTATATATGACATATATCGATTGTTATGCTGCAATCGCGGTATGTTGTGAGTATATATTACTATATATATATAGTAATATATATATATACTATATATAATAAATATTATTGATATAATATATAATTATATATAATAATATATTATATATATAATATATATCATAATATATATTATATATAATATATAATAATTATATAAATATAATTATATTCTATTATTTATATATACTTAATTATATATATATATAAATATATCATATATATACTATACTAAAAATTATATATAATAGTATATAATATATATAAATATATCTATATAATAGTATATATCTTATATATATATATATATATAATATATTATATTTAACTTTTATGATATATTTCAGATTTATGGCCTCAATTATTAAGTAATTGTTAGCTTACCAGAGGTAAGGGACGGAAACTCAACTTAAACTATGCGCCCCACCAACCTTCCAAAAACCTCCGCCCTTAATGAGAAGAGATATTTTACAAATGCGTGATTATAACGGTTTTTGCACTATATTTTGAAATCATCAAAAATTAATAGAAGATTAGTGCTTGCCAGAAATATAAAATTTATTCCTGCTCTTCTGCTGCAGGTCTGTTTCTCTTCTCTCATCAAATGCACTCAAATTACTCTCTCACATTGGACACACTAGTTGCCGGGAATGCACAAGTATTTCCCTGCAGAGCGTAGAACTTACAAGCTTCGAGGTAGACACTTTGCTTAACTTCATCCACCAACTGATACGTATTCCATTATTTGCTATATAGTCGCTTTTGTCTTTGGTAATAGTTTGACAACTCATTTGTACTATATCTTTTTGGTATGTGCGTGTGTTTCTTCATCATTACTGGACTGTAAAAACTTTCTTCTAGTGAAACTGTTATTGAAATTTGATTGTAGAAAGTGTGGCTCTGAAGATTTTTTTCGTATTTTTTCCTTTAAATGGGTGGCGATTAATAGACTGTTCGGATTGACGTTTTAACTGAACACAAAGTTGACGATTAACGTGTTTCTAAAATTGTGGTTTACACAAAAAGCTATCCTATATTATAAAAGGGTATCTAAGTAAATTGCCATAGTATGAAGGTCATTAATTTTCCACAGAACCAAAGCGTTTTTCCAAGCTCTAGTTTTATTACATCTATCTTCTTTTTAAACCGTTCATATTACATTTGAAGATGGTTCAAAATGCTTCTTAGCGTGAGATTAATGGTTTCATCGGAGCAACAAGAAGTTGTAAGGCTGCTGATTTTTTTTTAGGTAATTTTTCAAATGGTTTCAATAGCTTAAAGTGCAGTGTGATTGTGATGTCATTTTCCATATTAGTTAAGAATTGTTAAACTTTTGGTAATACGCAACTGACGTACCAATGCAGAGGTTCTTTGAGCATCCGTTCTTTCCATTCAATGATGATGTACTATTCCAGCGAGTTGAAAAGTCTTTGATAAAAGTAAGTTATGGTATCAGCCGCATGGGTTTGAAATTGCCTTAACTCAATTTTCATTCAGATTCATCCTTAAGGTAATTTTTATTATAATTTTTTTTATACAATCTCGAGCAATAAATAATCCGCGCACATTTGCGGGCAAAGCTCAGAATGCGGATCTTGAATAAAGTGCGAATAGCGATGCGATGCGAATAGTTTATTGCATCCTTAATATATATAAATATTAATATATATATATACTATATATATATATAATATGATATAGTATATATATATATATATATATTTATATTATTTATATATATAATTTATATGTGTATATTATATAATATATATATAATTATTATTATAATTATATATATAATATATATATATATATATATACTATATATAGATTAATACTATCATATTATAATTATATTAATTATATTATATATATATATATATATATATATATATTATAATACTAATAATTTGAAGAATTAAAAATCTGATAGTATAGATGATGAAAATGTATGTGTTGCTGTTGCGGTTTATGTTGCTGTATGCTGTTGTTGTGCTGTTGTGTTCTTTATCTGCTCTCTCGCTCACTGCTGATGCTCTCGCTCGCTCGGTGCTCAACTTGTTACTCCTCGCTTACGCGCGCCTGCACATTTAAAAAAGGCATTGAAATTATTTATACAGGAAGTACATTAGAACCAGAAAACAATGGATAATATCGCACACAATTAGATGAAAAAAAACATGATTCACATCATTGTGAATTAAACAAACCTACTTGACCAAAATACGATTTTTTTTCCTTCTTTTTTTTTTGATGCACATAAAGTCACACTTTTCCATCATATTTCATATCAAATATAATAAGTTATATCCAAACTTTGATTTGTGTAACTTGGCGTAGCTGTTTTTCGAAACTGATCTATTGTGCACTTTCAAAGGAAAATATAATAATATTTTTTTAATACTGGACACTATTCTTACTTTTTTGAATCGTTATGCAATTAGCCATGACGAAATAAAATAAAGAGAATGTAAGTGTCAAGTATCAAATTAAGGGTGGGCCCGAAAATCAAATGATTTTTAAAAAAACTGGGATTTTTTTTACTTGATTTTTTTATAAAAAAACAAATTATCTTTTTTATTTTTTATATAAAATTTTTTCTTAAATTACTAATAAATCATTATTGAGTTATTAAAATTGTATATTTACCAAATAGGAATAAGTAATCAAATGATTTCAATCATTTGTGATATAGAAAATATTTAGTGGTCTATAAAAACTAATACATAGTTATTTATAATATATATAATATTATATATATATATATATACTTAATATAATATATATTATATATATTATATATAGATATTATATATATATAATATACTATTTATATATATATATATATATATATATATATAATTATATATATATATAATAATATATATAAATTATGTATATAATATTATATATATATTAATATATTATAATATAATGCATAGATATAGTATATGAAGAATTATACTATATTCTATAAATCGTAATATTGAACATATAGTTATCATTTAATATAATAATATATAAGTATATTTTATAATATATATATATATCATATTATATTTATATAATATATATATATAATATAATTCGATTATATATATATAATATATATTACTATATGACTCTATTATTAAAGTCTAATTTAAATAAAATTAAACTAAAAATTAATTCATTTTTCAGACTGATTTATTTTAAAGATAACAATGGGTAGTAATATGGAAACTTATAAAAATATAATGGTGAAAAAGGTCATATTTTGCCAAAAAAACAAAAAAAAAAAAAAAAAAAACTCACAAAAGTGGAAGCCGCTAAGAAACTAAAAATAAAAAGGTCAAAACTGATTTTTTTCTAAAAAAAAAAAAAAAAAATCACTAAACCAAGAAACTCAAGGACTAATTTTAGATTCATCAGTCTTTCTAGTAAATATTTTATTAATGTTTATTATATTAATTAATATATATACTATAATATATATTATATATATATATTATATATATATAATAATATATATTACATTTATAATATAATAATATATACTAATATATATAATATATATCAATAATTATATATATAATATATACTATGTATACTATATAATATTATATATATTATATATATATATTATATTATATATATATATATACTATTTAATATATATATATAAATATTTATATATATTATATATATATATATATACAATACTACCAACACTCTATCTACTTATGTATAATATATAATTATAATTATCTTACTAATATATTATATATATTATATACTAAGTACTATATATATATATAATATACTATCTATATCTTTATTATATATACAGTATATATATATATTATATAAGATATATATAATATAATAGTATTATATAGTATATTATAGATCTATATATATATATATATATAATATATAATATATGATTTATTATAATACTATATACTTATATATAATTATTATATATATATTATACTATACTATAATATATAATATATATATATATATATATATATAATATATATATATATATTATATAAATATATATACTAATATTACTATCAGAATATTTCTCAGTTACATAATCTATATATGTCTGTTACAAAATGACAAGATTATTGGCATGCCGCTCACATATTACGTATATGAATTAATACTGAAACTCACATTTTAAAATTTTTGGAGATCGGATCTTCTATAAACTAAGAATAAAGTACATGACTACTTTTATATGGCCATTTTTCCTCTAACCTTCCAATAAACGAGAATGATTATATTTACCAATTTCTTTATCCCTAATTTTTAATAAATTTGTGAACTATCCAATATTCATTGGTCACAAGAATCAAGTTTGGAGAGAAATATTCAACCATTTTTCATACACTTCATAGGTGTAAAAAATTTTGTCATCCAAAAATTTGGGAAAATATTAAGACTGGTAATTTTGTTATTTCCTTGCCTAGTTAATAATAAACTTAAATCATACTAATATAATAATAATTAATAATAAAATAATAATAAAATAATAATAAAATAATAATACTATAATAATAATATGATAAATGATAATAAAAATTTAGATAATCGATAATGATAAATGATAATGATAATGATAATGAAATAGTAATAATAATAATAATAATAATAAAATAAATAATAATGAATAATCATAATAATAACATAATAATACTATAATATATAATACTAATAATAATATAAGATAATAATACTAATAATCAATAATTAATAATTAATATATAATACATAAATAAATATCTTCCTATAACAAAATATAATAAAAAACAATATAATATTCTATAATAATAATATAATGATAATAATAATCATATAATATAATAATAATAATAATAATATAATATAATATGATAATAATAATAATAAAATTAATAATAATAAATAATAAATAATAATATAATAAATAATATTAATACATAAGTAATAATAATCAATAATAATAATAATAATAATAATAATAATATATATAATATAATAATAATAATAAATAATAATCATATAAAATAATAATAATAAATATATAATCAATAATAATCTAATATAAGTAATATAAATAATTAATACATTAAATAATAATAATAATAATATAATAATACATGAATAATAATTATAGATATTAAGATAATAATAATATAATTAATAATAATAAGTTACAGATAATTGAACTTTACTTATATTACTTTATTACAGAATATGATAAAGTGATTTTGCATATTCATTCATTCGAAGCTTAAAAAAAAAATAAATGTATTCTTTAATTAATATGCTAACATTATTTCATGCTTTCAAATAACAACATCTGATTGTAAAATCATTCTAGAGATTTTTTAAACTCCTATTTAATTGCGTATTTGGAAGGGAAACTAACAAAAGGTAGCGAGGGTGACAACATAAATTATTCAAATTGGCCGTATCACTACTAATGCAACAAACAACAAATACCGGAAAGGAGAGAAATTGTCTTATTGCCTATTTGAAGAGTAGATGGGAATTAGAAAAATTATGTTTATTAACGTGTTTACTTAACATGCTTATAGGAAAGGAAACCATTTATTACGTATTTGGAAGAGTAATAAAGGAGAACAATATTATTTGCGATATTTCGAAGATTAAGGAAGGAGAGAAAAGTGATTTTACGTACCTTTGGAAAGAAATAATGAAGTCAGAAAAATATTTATTGCGTATATTCAAGACATTATAACCATATACAATACATATAGGCTGTTTCAATCACTCTTAGGAAAACAGGAAGCTAGAAGACTCAAAAGGAAGGAGGAAAACAAAATAATAATTGAAATAAACTTATTTACTTCAACCGTTTCGAAGAAAGAAAGGAAAGTCTTTTGTCATTAGAAAGAAGGTAAGGTAATAAGGTAATAAATCAATAAGAATGATAAGAAGAGAAAACAAACTTTTTATACTTTTTGGAAAAGTAAGGAGTAAGAACTTTTATTGCATATTTATTGGAAGAAGTAAAGTGAGGAGAAAAAATGAATATTTATATGAAGCATTTGGCAGACTAAGGGAAAGATAAAATTAAAGTTTACTTCGAGACTTTTCTGGTATAAAAGTCTCATGAAAAACATCTATAATACAGTGCTGTACATAATCGAGTGAGAGATATAATAAAATTACTAAATACATGCTGTACAATAATCGAGTGAGCGATACAACAAAATTTTCTTCAGGTATTACAACATTCACTCACACAACACACACATACACATTATACTATATATATTATATATATATAATAATATATATTATATATATAATAAATATTATATGACATATATATATATTTATTGTATTATATACTATAATCATAAATATTATATATATACTTATTTAATATATATTACATATAATATACTATATATAATATATATATAATATAATATATATATACTACTTAATACATATAGTATCATATATATATACTTTATATATATAATATAATTATATATTATATATACTAATATATATATTATATATATGTATATAAATATATAATATATATTATATATTATTAATATTTATACATATATAATATATATTAGTATATATAATAATATATATTTGATAACATATATAAATAATATATAATTATAAATAGATATAGTATATATAATATATATAAATATATATATAATATATATACTATAATATATGATATATAAATTATATATATATATATATATATTAATATTATTATACTACTATATTATATAATACTTATTATATATATATATATTACATATAAGGCTAACTATTATAATACTAATATATTATATTATATTAATATATAATATATTTATATATATATAATTATATATCTATTGATATCATATATATATATAATAATATATATATATTAAATATAGTATAGTAATATGATATTTCAACAGTGTCACACACTCCATGGCCAGAGCCTATTCAAGGAGGGTGTTGCACGCACTCATAGCAACAACTAAAGATATTACAAGATGGCACAGACGCAGAATTTGAATGGGCAGATCTTAATTCAGCAGGAACTCAAGAAGAATGGAAGAGAATTTACGAACATATAGTGGCACCCCCCCTGGAGAAAGAAGGAAGCACCTCAGCGAGTTAGCCTGTAACTAACTACATCAACACAAAACTTATGTGCAGAAACAGCGACCTTTTGTGCTACGAGACGACGTACAGGTTGGAGGTGACGTCTAGTGACCCGTCCCTCGAGCACACTGCCGATGCGGTACCTAATAGAAAAGATGAAAAGCAACAAGACACCCCGCGCCGCAAAGAATGGGGTAAAGTGACTGAATGTACCAAAGCAGTTTATACAGACTATTGGCCTGTGACTCGACTCATTCCAGAAAGCCGGTGGAACCAGAGACCCCCCCCAGAAATGAGAGCAGTACTCCATACAAAGGGCGGAATGAGACGCTTGTATAGCTGGAGCAACTGAGAATAGAAAGAAAAGAAATATAAATATTATATATAATATGAATTGATACGTTATTATATAATTATTATATTATTATATATATATATATTACTATATAAATTATATATGATTATATATATATAATATAATACTAATATATATATCATGAAAGGCGAATCCGGCAATTATGGATATCGAATAAGAATTCCGGAATCCGAGTGATGTGTTGAAAATGTTCGATCGAATTCGAATGTCGAATCGTGTGTGCGAAAACTTATCGAATCAAACTCCGAATCTGAATTCCGAGGAATTCGAATCCATCCAATGATTTTTTAAAAAATCATAAAATACCAACAAAATATAATAAAAAATAATATACTACATATATAATAATATTATATAATATACATACTATATTATATATATATAATACTATATATATATATATATATATGATACTTATATATATTATATATTATATTAATATATATTATAATATACTATATATAATATATATAATATATATTAATATATATATATATATATATTAATATTATATCTATATAATTATCTAATAATTATTAATATTATATTAATATATATACTAAATTATCTATGAAATATTATAAGAAATTAATATATATAATATATATATATATATACTTAATATAAATATAATATATATATATTATAATATATTATTATTTATATAGTATATATATAATTATATATCATACATATATATATAATAATATAATTAATATATAATTATATATTTATATATATTTTATATAATATAAGTATATATATATATATATATATTATATATAATAATATAGTATATATTTATAATATATATATATATAAATATATATATATATACATATATATATAGAAATTATATAATATAATAATTATATTATAATATAAACTTTAATATGAATGTAAACTTATATCCATTCTGTGATAAATAATATAAATACTTATATATATTATATATTATATAATATAATAATTATAAACGAATAAATATACCTTGCAAACATACAAATTTAGACCATCAGTACTATACAACAATATGTTACTTAATATATATTCATGTAACTAGAAGATTACATCACTATATAAATATATATAAGTATATAGTATATAAATATATATAAATAATATTAATATATATATTATATATTATATATATATATATATATTAATATATATATACATATATATTATATATAATATTATATATTACTAACTATAATATATAATATATACTGACTTTTAATATTTATATATATTCTAATATACTATAATTATATATATATAATATATATTATATATACTATAATATATATATAATATTTATGTATCTACACTATTACTATATACAAATATATATATTATATCATATATATACCAAATACTACTTTATAAATATACTAATAATATTATATATAATATATATATAATATAACTACTACTATCATGAATAAGTGACATTGTGTGTGTGTGTGTGGTTGTGCTGTGTGTGTGCGGTGGTGAATGTAGCATGCAATATATCATTTTCTAATACTATTATTATTTATGTATCTACATATTACTTATACAACACCTCTGGCTCTGTATATGTGATCTCATATATATATATAATATATACTATATATATTATTTAATATATAGTTAATAATATCTAATATATTATTTTTTATATAACCTATTAATATATATTATATTTATATATATCTACTATGGTGATTTTATAATGTTTTCACCATAATCTATTATATATTATATATATTACAAATATAAATATCTAATATATTATAGATTATAATATATATAATTATATATAAATATTAATATATATATATCTATATATATTATTTATATTATTATATATATATATCATATATATATATATAATAATATTTATATTATATATTAATATTTATTAATTTATATATATTACTTTATATATTTAATATATCTTATATTTTATTATATTATATACTATATATATATAGTACTATTACTATTATATATATACTCTATATATTATATATTTATATTTATATATTATATATATATATAATAATATCTATATATATTCATACCATGCTTCGACATGTTTATGCCTGGAATACTATATATAATAATATATAATATATAATATACATATATACTATATATACTTATACTATAATATATATATAATATTATATATATTATTAATAATATATAATATAAATATATATATATTTATAAATAATAATAATATAAGTGTGTATACGAAGAATATATATTATAATAATATATATAATATATATACTATATATATATATATCATATATATATGATTTATATAATATATAATTTATATTAATATATTAATATATAAATATATTATATATATATATACATACTATAATATATATATATAATATGATATTATATTCTCCGGGTGTTCATTGTTTCTCTTTTTTGCTCTTTTGACTCTTTTTGCAAAGATTTAGGTTTTCCAGCTGATTTATTTTTGTTTAATTATTGATTAATTATCATTTATATTAATTAATCTATTATTTAATTATTATTTATTCATTATATTATTATTATTATTATTCAATATATTATTCATATATCATTATTCTATTATTTTTATTTTAATATTATTTTAAATTATTATATTATTAATTATATTATTCATTATTGTTAATGTTATTAATTTATTATTAATTATTATGTATTATTATATATTAATATATTATTATTATTATATGATATATTATTTGTTATATATATATTATTGATTATTATTATTATTATTAATTATTATTATTATTATTATGGTTATTATTATTATATTATTATTCATATTGATTATTATTATATTATTATTATTATTCATTAATTCACTTATTATTCATTATTATTATTATTATTATTATTATTATTGATTAATTATTATTATTATTATGAATTTCATTCTGAACATTATTTTTAAACTATTATATTTTAATATTATTATATATTATTCATTATTATTTATTATATATATTTTTACTACTATTTTGAACAATGTGCAATAAATTATATATAATTATTATATATACATATATATATATATATTATATATCATATAATAATATATTACATAGTTATATTTATATATTAATAATATATATATATATATTAATATATATATTATATATATATATCATATATATATTATATATTATATATATAATATATAATATATATATAATATATATAATATAATAATACTTAATATATAATATAATATATATACTATTAAAATACTATTTATTATATAATACATATACTATATATATATATACTATAATATATATAATAGTTATATAATATATACAATATATATATATATATTTATTAAACATAATATCATTTATTTAAATCCTAATATAAACATATACTAAAAATGCGTAAACATTTTCATATATTAATATATACGCCGGCTTATTTTGTATAATATATATATATATAATATATATACTTATATATATATATTATAATAAAATATATTAAATACATATATTATATCTATTAATAATATATATTTATATTATTATTAATATATATATATATATACTTAATATATATATATATATATATATATAAATAAAGTTAATACTATATATATATAATATATATTATATATATAATTATATTATTAACTTATATATATATATATTATATATATATACTATAGTATATATATATATTTCTATATACTTATTATACTTATAAATATTAATATATAATTATATATTATATATAATATATATATATTATATAATATATATATATTAATATTTATTATATATTATATATAATAATATATATATAATATATATATTGTATACATTATTATATTAATATACTATCACTATCATAAATTATATTCATTTAATCTATATCATAATAATTTATATATTAATATAATATATATATATCTATATATATATATTATATAATACTAATATATAATATTATATATCAATATATATAAATTTCTGCCTGCAAGATATAGGAAAAGTCCATTGTCACAGCATTAGGCCCAACTCATAACTGAACGCAAAAATCGCTATCCTATTCATATCTTAGAATTTTTATGTGCATAACAATTCCATCAGACGTTTTAAGTCACAATGCAAACATGTTCTTTTCCAGACCCTAATGATTTATTTAAATAAATAAATGTTACTAAATAAAAAATTTTTTTACAAAAAACCAATTTAAAAAAACAAAGACAGTAGATTAAGATCTTCCATATAATATATAATATTATTATATTCTATAATTATATATATATATATATATTATATAATAATATAATATTATATATATATAATATATATAAAATATTATATATTATATTATATATATATTACTATATATATATATATTTAATATAATATATATATTTATATTAATATATAATTATATATAATATATTATAATATATAATATATTATATATATATAATATATCATATATATAATATATATATAATATCTAATAATATATAATGATATATATATGACGTCTACTTGTTAATTCGAATTCCCATTCAACGCAGCTAGGAGCGCAACATTAATCGCTGAGGGGACAACATATTTTTTGTTTCTTCCAATTATTTCGATCCCTCTTATATCTTATCATTATGTTGTAATATACTACAATATACTACTAATGTACTATAATATATAATATATAAATATAATAATATAGATAATTATATATATTAATATAATATATCATAATATACTATTATTTATATATTATATTATATATATACTAATATGAGAGGGAGAGTACAAGCATACTCGATCGATGGAAATTACTCCCATTTTATAGGATGCGTCCTTTCTCTTTTTGCGTTCATATTATCTTCACACATTATCCTCGAAGGAACATATTACTTAACACATTATACCAAATCATATACAACATGATTAAAGTACACACCCAACTTCTAGATAACACACACTTACAGAATCCCTACTACTCATATACCTGTGTGCGGGGAGAAAGAATTACCCCGACAATCATGTCTCGCTGGCCGTGTCGTAGAAAGTCTCGATAAGGGGCGGTAGGTAGTTGGGTTGGACTGACCAAACTAACCACCTATCTCTTGTAAGAATGCTGGATAGCCTGCCTACCGGACAAAGATTGGTCGTGATCGCACGTAACACCTCTACACTTTCGGCGAACTTGTCATGAATCGTATGGGTAAATGGCAATGTCAGAGGAATAAATAGTTAGAGGAGAAGAGGGAGAGTGATGAGATGTATTGTAGAAAAGAGGAATTTGATGTTGGCTCGCTGTGACTGAAAAACAAAGATGAAAGAGAAAAGGTGAAATTAAGTGGTGTGATGTGGAAATTGTGTGCGTAGATTGTGTAGAAAGGAATGAGAGCCGAAGAGAAGGAGTTGCAATTTTGATGAGTGACCTGTGGTATTGAAGCCTATGGTAGAACTTTGATTGTGTGATCTAGAAATTTTTAAATGGATTAATTTAAGCTTGAAACAAGGTCAAGTGTGTACGGGTTGTGACGATGGTCCATCTGAAGAGAAACGTTGAGAGAGTTACGATGTTTTTGGAGCGATAAATCTTGCAATGATGTTATGGATGGACAGGTGAGTAGGAGTTCAGAATTGAATAGCTTGGGCAGCGGCCTGATTGGTTGGATACGAGTGATCAAAAAAGGATGAATACTAAGCAGGTTGGTTTTGGGGTGGCGGCGAGGAAAATGAGAGATAGTAGAGAGGTGTATTGATTTCTGTGAAAGAGAGGTATGTGTAGTGTAAGCAATACTTTCTTTAAACACAAGAGTATCACTAAAGAATGTATATCAGTGGCTGTAGGATAGAAGATACGAGACATATCGAAAGTAGAAAGTATGACCTGATTTTGTGTTGGTGCAAAGAAGGACCGAACGATGTTGAAGTAATGTGTTTGGAATGTTAAATACAGTGAGGGGTTTAGGAATGGGATTATCGAGATCCATTATTCGTTGTTCTATGTAAACATTAAGTTACGTGGAGGGGCTTGTGCGATGGAGAGAACGGTGTAGAAAGGAAAGTAAGGTAAAATAAGAGTGAGAAAGTTAAAAGTGAGCAAGAAGGACATAGGATAAGAATATGTAAGAGCGACTCGACTAGTAAATCAGGTTGAATGTGAAACAAGTTGGATTTACTGAACAAATACTGGGGCAAATGAGAGGACAGCAAATTGTTAAGTAGTGCCAAAGAAGTAATGTGGAATGTGCTTTTATAAAAAAAAAAAAAGGTAGGGAAAGGGAGAAACAAGGTTAATTATTAAAAAGAGGGAATATTTGTTTTTTTTTAAAACCCCCCAAAAAGCCGGGGGGGGGAGGGGGGGGGGGACCACATACATTAACTTCGTGGATTTTTGGAGGGGGGGGGGGGCGGACGAATTATGGAAAAAAAAAAAGGGAAGACCGGTAATGAAGCGAAGGTTAAAGTACAAAAGAAGCGTAGACATTGGAAATTGTACTAAAAGCAAAAATGATTGAAGTTTCAAAAGAAAGATAGCTCTGGTATGAAGATATATAAGGAGGAAAAAGAAGAAAATACTAAAGATGAATATACGTAGGAGGAAAACACAAGAGAAGAAAATGAACGTTGGAACAAGGAGGATGAAATGAGAGACATACAAGGAAATAGGCAAGCTCTTACTGGAAGGCAAGGCGCGACAAAGGTTTAGAAGACAGAAATAAGGGAATCTGTTCTTGATAATGAAGAAAGAGCTTGTTGACTCTAGAAATTTGAGCTTAAATTTCAATAAGGGGAGTGTGGAAAGAACACTTCGAAAAAATCATGCAACAAATATTTAACCAGTAATAATGAGGTAGTTAAGTTGCAATGTAGTGTGGTCTTGATGGTAAGGGCATGCAAGAGAAAGGTTTTTTGGGAGATAGAGGTTATTAGTACAGGAGGACGATAAATGGGATAGAGGTAGAGACAGAAGAGTTGAAGAATGGATAATCTGCAGGTATACAGATGGAATTATAGTGAAATGATCAAGAAGCGGGAGGGCGAAGATGGTGATTGAATTGGACTTTGGAGTTGTGTAATAAAAGCGGTATTATGGAGGGAATTCTAAGCGCCAAGAGCAAGAAAGAGAGCGATAAAAGGACTACGAAAGAACAACTAAGGAAGAGAAAAAGGAGGAACTCGTTGAAATTAAACGCAGCACTAAAGTTCTGGATATTGCAGTGTTGGTTAGGGGAGGGGATGCTGCTATTTTGGTCGAAAGAGAGTGCGTCCGAGTGACTGACGGGACCTGATTGATGTGAAGACACAAGGTGCGTTTTAGACGAGTGGTAAGAGAGAATGATGTGGAACCAAACTTTAACATTGAAACAAATGATTTGAGAAAATGGGGAGAAGAAGAATAATTGATATTTACGTTTTATGGATTCTACAACAGCGCGTATGATAGAGTTCAAATAGGGAAGCTTAAATATGCAGTATTAAGTGATTAAATGGTCGTTTCAGGATAGGTAGGCTTCTGAATGGAAATCAAAAGTATGTATGAGATAGTGAAGCGTTAGTGTAAGAAATAAAATGAGTAGTTCAATGGTTAAGATTGGTTTAAGGCATTAATAGCGGGAGTGAGACTGGGGTTGGTTATGTCTACCCTTTGGTTATTCAATGTGTATGAATGAGACCGTTATGAAAGAATTCAGAGGTCGGGACAGATTGCAGGAATAGGTGTTAAGATAGATGGAAATGGAAGAGGAGTGACGACGGGTGCAACTAACCTATTGTAATGCGGAAATTTGAGTTTTGAGGTTGCTGAATGTGGCCGAGTACTGAAAGAAAGAGTTTGAGAGAGACTAGGTGGAAGAAGACTTTAGGCCAGGTATGTAAAAGGAGGGAGATTTGAAAGTAAACGTAGATAAGAGTAAGGTGTATAGGTTGATGAAGTGAGGAAGTTCCTGCAGTGATGAAGTTAATGTTAGATTTAGATGGAGCAGCTAGAAGAAGATGTCCAGAGTTTAAATATTATAGAAGATATGTGTTGGATGAACAGGAAGATAGATGCAGAGCTGTAAGGAAAGTTTCGTGGAAATTGGCAGGAAGGTGGCTGGTGCAATTAAATAACAAATGAACTAAAGGGACTAAGTCTGAAGTGCGCTAGAGTCTTACAGTAGAGGGCTATGTTGTTACCTAGTGTATATTGCTATGGTAGTGAGACTATGCTCTGGAAAAAGAAGTATAGATCTAATAACTCCAACGACGGTCAGAACATGGACAATCTTAGGGGCATGTAGGTGTGAAAAGAATTAATAAAGTGAAGAATGAAGTTATTAGAGAGTGGTGTGGTGTAGAAGAAAGGGGTAAATGAAGGATAAATGAAAGTATGTTAGAGATGGTTTGGTCATGTGGGAAAGGATGAATGGAAGTCGGTTGGTTAAGCGGACTGATATAAGTAGGTGGAGATGTGTGGGACCGACCCGGCTGGTAGAGACCGAAGAGAAAGTGGATTGAGTCGTTGAACGAATGTCTGAAGGAAGAGAAATGTGGAGTTGCGAGGCAAGAATAAGGTGCAATGATTAGAAGAAGAGAATGGCGGGTTTTGTATGGGGCATAGGTGTGGCCCACCCTTGGGCCAGCGGAGCAGTTGACCCATTACTGACGATCTTACCTAAGTGGATGGTCGTCGCAGGATCGCTATGAATGATCATATAGGTGTGAGGATTTATCTGATCTGTGACGAGCTCTCACTAATATAATGGTACGACGGGGCACGGTTAAGGCTGGGCTTTCTATTTCGAGGTTTGTCATGTTCTTCTACTGCCTTTTCTTTCCGAATGTTGTAACAGCACACCAATTACCCAATCTCAAAGTGTAAATCTGTAAGCTTGAAAGAAAATATACTTATTAAATTAATATTAATATATATATATACTTAATAATATATAATATTATATAATATATATATTTTATATATATTATATATATATACTATATAAATATAATATACAATTATTATAAATATTATTATAATATATATATAATATAATATATAATATAATATTATATATATATATATATATATAATACTATAATAATATATACCTATATATATATATACAATATACTATATATATATATATATAATCCTAATAGATTAGTATAAGTGTAGTTTATACCTTATTAAAATAGTTGACTTTTCAGATGTAAAATTTTGTCGCCTATCATAGTAAGGGCAAAACTAGTCCACTTATCAATAGAGACCATAATATTTTTATTTATGGGAAGCTATTTTCAGTGGGTTTCCCAAATGATTAAACTAGAATTGTAATAATAATATACAAAATGAACACCTACATAATAACAAAGAAAACAGTTAAAACTAACAGTAGTATTTAGGCCAGGAAATTTCCCGTGTTGTATTAGTTTAGAGCACAATGGGTGGGTTTTTGGTTCATCGCATTGAACTAGAATGATGTGCGATTTAAGTGGTTCAAAAGGGCTTGAATTGTTGTAGTATTTAATTATGTGGCTCTAAAATTTCTTTATAAGCCGAGTACATTTATCGTTCAAGATTTCAACAAAAGTAACGATCTTCGAAAGATAATGGCAACTTAGCGTATATCAGCAACACTCGATAAGAAAAAAAATCAGCATATCATAAGATTTACAAATTACGTTTACTATAAAGACGATCGAACAAGAAATTCGAATCACAAAATCAAAAGAGCTCTCTTTGATCACAACTTTTTTAAAGGGATAATAGTTGGTTTCTGTAGTTAAGACATCGAAAAATAAGCGTATATTATGTTGTTATCGGATATACGATTTATTACTATTAGATTCCCCTCTACATCGGACGTGCCACAGACTTAATAATTCTGATAAGAAATGTTAGCAATTGTACGGGAGTCTCTCTTCTTAACACTCAAGACACACACACGCACACAAGATTGTCTGAAAATTATAACAATTAATTGAAGTACTATTATTTAAATTATATTTATACTATGTTAGAGCTGCGTGTGCGTTTTAATCTTTTAGCTCGAGAATTATTAGTGGATAGGCGATGAAAATAAAACACGAGTCCATTCTTTCAAGAAGTCAAGAAACATACTAGGGATACCCGATATTTAAAAAAAAGAACCATTGAGTTACCAATCATCGCTTTATCTAAAAAACATCGCCAGTCATTTGTGAATTGGTAATTATAAAGCTAAAAAAAGATATCGGTATATACTTCATACTTTATTTATGGTATTCTCATAGTACTGTGGTATTCTAATAAAGGTCACTATCGCATAATAAACTTATAATGTTAACGTAATATTAAATTCCTCTTCCTAAAGAAGATTAAAAAAATTAAAATACTGCTCAAGAGTACAACACGATTTTCATCATCGCTTTGATCATATTTCTTAGGATGGATTTTTTTTTCTTTAAGGTGATCTTTCTCTAGCTAAGTGTTTGTAGGTGTTTACTCGTAAAAATGTTAACTAGTTAATTATAAATTACAATAATAGTAATAATAATTTATATATATATACTATATAATATATATATATAATATATATATTATATATTATATATAAATAATATATATATATTTTTTTTTTTATATTTTTATTATATATTAATTATAAATATATATATATTATATATATAATATATATATATATATTATTATTTTAATATATATATTAATAATATATAAATATTATATATATAGTATATATATAGTATTATATATATATATCTATTACACAAAACTATAATCTGTAAATGACTCATTAACAAAGATTATATTCTGTAAATGACTCATTTACAAAGACTTTAACTGTAAATGACTCATTTACAAAGACTATATTCGGTAAATGACTTATTTACAAATGTGACTATATTGTTAAATGTATACTCTCGAACTACACACATTTTTAAAAGAAAAATGCTTTACAATGAATTTCATACATTTCCGGAAGGAACCAAGTCCATAATGTTGGTTACAAATTGTTACAATCTAACACTATACCTATAACGGATTGAAACCTCATATTATGAATAGAGTTGGTAATTTAATACAAATTTCTTATCTGAAAGTTCATATCAAATTTAAACTTTAATGTTATTCCTCTCTTAATTATGAAGCTAACTCCGCAACTTCGCTCATCGGTACAAATATGTTATATCAGAAAGTAGGACTCCGGACCATTAATGAGAATAATTAGCTTAATGGTCTTATAAAAAAATAATAATATTTTAATAAGTAGTCAAAAATATCTCAATCAATTTTAATATACAATATAAATATTCCTGCAGTAGATGCTCTTACTGATAGTCTTAATATATACTAAATAATAAAATATATATTATTCTCATAAATATTTTAGTATGTACATATAGATTAAATTGAAGCTCTTATTCAATATTTTCATAGTGAGTATAAAATATATAATTATAATGTATATAGTATAGAAGTATATTATGTGATATTTCATTAATTGATACTAATTGATATATAAATATTATATATATATATATATCTATAATGAAAGATATATATAATATAGTAGGATGTAATATATGTACTAAACTATTTATTTATTTACCTCGATTGAACAGTTAAATATTTTCAAGTAAATATTGGTCCTAAGGTGACTTAAAAGTAATTACCCAATTTTATTGATAAATTTTTTATAAGAAATCAAATAATAAGGCTGTTTTTCATAGAAACATATTAAAGCAAAAAGACGGGTAAGATGCTATAATATAATATACTTGAAACTATTGGGGTTTTATTTAGAGTTGTCCCTTCCATCCACCCACGGCTTCTTTCTTTAACTCGTTCTCTCCTTGATTCTCATTTCAAAACCACTTTCATTCTATACATCTCACTCTTCTTCCCTATAGTTACTCATTCACCAACATTCATTAGGTTCCATCTCACCTAAATATTTTTATATTTCCCTTTCAATAATATCACATGAACTTCGTTTGTCAATGAATTAATTTATAATATTTATTCTAACGATATCTCAATCTCATCTATGAGCAAAATGCCAACATGATTCATGTCTATCCCAATGATCCTCAGATTCTTTATTCTTATCTAACTCAAATCTTTTACACTTCTTTCTAATATTAACTATTAATCTATGCATATATATCATACATTTTATTATATTGCTCTTACACATATTTCTATTAATATATAGAGAAATATATATACATATTCTTAGATATTTTACTTTCTTACCTCCACACCTTATGATATCAAACATATTTGACTCTACTTCTATCTTATATCTTTTCCCTCCATTCACCTTAACCATTTAAAATGCGTAAACTTCATCTGATTCATATTTCGACCTATCCACATTTTCTACTCTACCACTAATCTGCTGCTCTATTATTCTTTTATTACACCCATGTGTTTCACCAATAGAATTTACTAATTACATGACAATCCCTATATTCTTATAGAGTACCTACTTCTAAACACACAACACACTTTAACTCCTTGCTCTCATAACTTACTCTTATTCCCCACTGAATAATAAAAAAGTATCTAATATAAAACCGCCGCTAACAGAAGGAAATTAAAGATGACCAAATACTCACCCTTCTTATTGATACCCTTAGAACTTTAAAAATATGTATATATAGTAGCTACTGAGTTGATTGTTATATAATCAATAAATCCTCCTTCATACTCAAATTAGTCTTCTATTTTTCTTAAGTAGAAGTAATTAAATTTTAATTATATTATAATTACCATTGATACACTGAACTATTGTCCACCGTATTATCACGGGAGTTTGAGGCGTTTAGGTATAGGATATAGTAGATGTAGAGAAAGAAGCTACACCAGTTGTGTGAAGAGATGTGTAAATAAGAGAGATTTGAAGATAAGAATCAGACCTCAGCCTAAGAAAGGCGAAACGAGAAAGTAGATGAGAGAGGTACCGTGTACAGATAGAGAGTAGGAGAAGAGAGTACGAGAGATGTGAAAAGATGTGAGAGAGGAAAGAGAGTGAGTATATGAGAATAGAAGAGTAGGAGAGAGTACACGCAATACTCTGACAGGACAAAGTCAAGAATGATAATATAACCTCCATTTTAATTTTAATGGTTGCATATTTTAATACTTAGTTTGCGTTTAACATTTATTCTTTTAACTAACACTCATTCCTCCTATGGTCTTAACATATTAATTAAATGACCACCCATATATCCACATATTCAACACACAAAGACTTTAAAGTATCACACCTCAACTCTTCTAGATAACACTTACAGACATCCTCCTACTACTCGACATCCCTGTGTGTGAGGGTAAGGAAAAATTGTTAGTCATCTATCTGTTATGTATTCATGTGTGCGTTAGTCTGATATAGATAGTTCAGACTTAATGGTCTTGTGGTAGATTTTATAGTTATATGGCTTGTACTTACTACCATTCATATTCTCTTGTCCAAGGCAATGCTAATTCTGGGTCTCGGAGAAGGTCGTGATTTCAACTCCGTGCTAATACTCGGTGCCTATTTCTATCTTATCGGTGCGAAATTTGTATTGAAACTAGTATTATTGGTGATAACATAATGTCTGAAATTGTAAGAGTGTGATAAATAAATGTTGAGTAGATAAAAAGTAGGAGATGAGGTGTTTGATGGATAAGTATTTAGAAATTGGCAAATTTGATTTGCTTGCTGCTGACTGAAACAAAGATGAAAGGAAACGGTGAAAATGAGTGTGTGTGTGGGAAATGTGTGTGTGCTGGTGAAAGGGAATGAGAGGAGAGAAGTGTGAAGTTGCTAATTTTGAATGTGAGTGACCTGATTGGTACTCAAATATGCTATGTAAACCTGTGATGGTGAGTTCCTAGTATAAATTCTAATGGTTAGATTAACGTTTTGAATAAGGTCTCAATGTATGTGTTAAGTAAATGTTACATATTGGATCCATCTGATAGGAAACGTGAAGAGTAGTACTCGATTATTTGGAATTATACTAGAATGATTTAATTAGGATGGTTGTTAATGATATATGAATGTGACGTCATCTACACATGATTGAATTAGTGTTAGTAAGGATACTGAAATGCGTTGGATAGATTATCAAAATTAAATAAGTAGAATGTAGATTATAACAAGTGTTTTGTATATTAATAAGGTAGCGTTAAGATAAATTGAGATAATGTAAGATAGGGTATGTAATTTGATTCTAATATGTGTAATGAGATAAGGTATTAGTGATGTGTAAGATAAATATTTTTCTTTAAAACTAACTCAATAGATAATCCTAAAATAAGTATATATTATATTACTAGTGAGTTTTGAATGGGGTTAGAGATGGTAAATCGAAGTGAAATAAGTTAATGTATGATATTGTAGTTGGTGAAGAATTAAGTAGAGATGTTGAAGTATATTTGTTGGATGTTATAATGATTATGTAGTGGATTTTAGGATGGATTATCGGTAATTACATTATGTTGTCTTATATGTTAAATATTCTAGTTAGTTGGGGCTATTGATGGAGTTGAAGCTCAAAAATAGTAGTTCCTTATCGCTACTCCGTTACTGGAAAATAAGTAGTCCGTTTATCGTTATTTCCGTTCTTTGAAGGAAAAATTACAAAGAGCCGATTACCGTTACTCCGCTACTTTATAGCTTTTGGACTATGACTATTAATTACAGGTACCTTAATGTGAATTTAAAATTGGTTTTGTGTGTATATTAAATTCTTCTCAATGTTATCCAGTGTATTCATTAAAATACTTATACCCTCATGTAGTAACCCTTTAACAAGACTTAGTCCCTTTACTCCACCAACGTTGAATTGACCCAGCACTTCTGTGTAATATTCAACGTGCTGGGCCAACTTATCACTTCTTTGACATCTCATTTCCTCTTCCACTTTTGTTCAACTACACACTGTTCTCCTTGTGTTATTTTTAGAAGGTATTTAAAACTCAGACTTGTTCCAGCTGTTCACCATCTAGCTAACTTCACACCGAGACTGCCTTACTCACACATTAACCTTACTTGATACTCTCGTCAAGTATAGATATGTACGTGTTAATTTACATAAGATGCATGCTCCATGTAACGTGACATCCTGAAAGTCTACCACTCAGGATTTACCAGGTATTCGTGCTATACGCATCTCGCCTGTTCGCTAACTGTACATACTCTCACTCATGCCAAATTATGAAATACATAAGTGAGCAGTATATAATGGTGATGTCACCACCCATTATGATCTTCAGCAAATATCTCCCGAGTAATTTGTTGGTCGCACATAATGTATGGCATCTTGACCAACCGAACTCTCATCTCTCTTATTAGCAAATGTCGATACAGAGTAATATAGAGTAGCTAATTGTTGTGGATATATGTATATAATCGCAGGTGTATAAAGACTAACGATATGTACAGCGTTTACAGGTCACATTCCGAGCTCCTAATCTCTTCGTTAAACAATCACTTATGCAAACTTCATTATATTAATTTCATTTACTTACCACAGAACCCATTTCTCACTGGAGTATACGTATGCCTGATAATAGATTAGATATTTGTGTACTGTGTAAGGCTTGACTCACAGAGTACCAAAGAAGTCTTGGTTGGAAATAGTACTAAAAGCAAATGATGAAGTCTCAAAGAAGATATGCACATGCTTTGACTATCCATATAACTTTCCTAATGTGCAAGTGATAATATAAGAAATATATCTAACAAATCTTAGGTCAGAAGAAAATACAAAAAGTGACAAATTGTATAATTCTATGCTTTCTTGCCAAGATGAATGATATGCGATCCTACTCATATAGTGGTAATGTGTGAATGTCTAGCTGGATGGATGCGTGGAGAAGGTCTGTGCTGTCATGCATACTGAACGATCAACTATGTTTCTCAACTCAGATACACATGAGTAGATAAATTTTGTCATATATTTGATGAGTATTATCTAATTCACCTATACTAGTATCTATCTGTTTAATTTTACCCTCTATCAACGTAGAGGCTTGCCTGGTTTTGTAAGTTTTCCGGGTGCAGTGATGCTCAATTTTTCGATTACTGGATTTGTCCATTTTCAACCACTTCACTCTTTCCACATCCATGCTAGCCCTTTTCACTCGTTTCACATGAACTTGCCATCGCCAACCAAAAATCTTTCTCGCTAAACTTACTCCAAGGGCTCCCATAAACGATTGTTTACTACTAACTTCATCATCAGTCCAATCTCGCCTTCCATCTTGTATTATTCACACTATATATTCAAATACATTATTTAATACCATAGCTAGTTATTCTCTTCGTCTCTCTCTCCCTCTTTAGCATTTATCCTCTTACTCCTACTACATATGACGTTCATCTACCAAATACCTTTTCATTCCTTTCTGCCTTTGATCTCTAAAACGCAACACAATTCATACTTTTAGATCACTTCTTGTCTTATTTAACTGTAATTATCGTCTCTACTCGCAATTTACTACGATGTTCCCACATACATACAAGGTACTTCATTATATCTCCCTTACATAACATAACATTACATATCAATACATGAACATACTATAAAAGTAGTACTATAACATACTATAATATGCATTAACCACATATTTTACAGCATAGAAACATACATAGCATTACTACTAGTTTTAGAAACATACATAATAATATTTCTATACAACAACCTAGCTACAATATCTATAGGCTCACATATATAATCAAGACTTTTGATATTCATTGAAGGACTTACACAACACAATTAATGTCATATATCCTTCCCTACGAAGATTTACTAGTTCTATAAGTATTCGCTGAATATGTTTGCATATCCAAAAAAACTAAATAAAGAAGTACGATTATAATTCTTCTTTTCCCCATTTTCTTAATAATTGATATTCATGACAGATTGACTACGAGCTTCCTTTACTCTCTAAAACGCCATGTTATGCAAGCGATCAATCCTTCAATACTCAAGCAACTTTTCGACCAAAATCACAGTATCATATCTTCCTTACTACATCTCAATAAACTTAATTCCCAGGTATATTCTTAGCTGTTACCTTATCTCCTTTACCCTTTATAAGGTACTATTACTCCTCTCCTCCATTCCTCGGAACTATACCTCCATAAACGCTTTTTATAACACAACTTCCAATCCCAATCAATCACCACTAACCTTGCCTCCTCTCTTGATCATTTCACCGGTAATTTATTCTATAACTGCAGAAAGTAATTTACATTCTTCAACTTTATTTTCTACGCATAATATAGCATAACCACAATTTACCTCCTGTCGTATACTAATGACTTCATCAAATAACTTATTCCTTCTTCCACCTCCAAACCCACAAAGTCTCGCTGATATCTTTTAACATTAGTCTGGCTACCTGAATAATCTCTATGAAGAACATTAACAGAGTCTCTCTAATTTTTATAGAGTTATTTAATATTTTCACTCTCGAGAAAAGTACGCCACTAAGTTATTCAATAGAGTGTGCCATAAAGCATTAAATGCTATCTTGCATTTGATACCCTTTCTCTCATTAAAAAAAACTCTATATATTTTTAGGTAATCATCAATATCAATATGAGTACACAAATTGCAATAATTTCAAATATAAATAAAAAAATTCAAAGTCATCAACATTCAATCTTAATTGTCTGACACCTACCAAACGTTTTTTTCAATCTGAATTAATAAAACTTCGTTACTCGAATCTATTCTACATTATAATAATAATGTATATAAATGTTATATATTATCAATGGAAATTTTTAACGCAAATAGATCACATGTACTCTCGTATTAATTTTTTTAGCGAATTTTTTGTCATTGAATATGGAATATAATATAATGATTTGAGAAAAACGCCTATTAAAGATTATTTAATTGATTATTTTTTCTTTATTTATTTTACAGTTCAAAAATACATATCTACGCACCTCACCTCACCTAAATAAGCGAACCACAATGCCCTCTAAGTAACGTTTTTATTCGCTATCGCCTACACTCCCGGCACCGTATAACCTCGCACCGTACATCCGTGCTCTATACTGCACTTGCACGCACCATCCGCTCATACTTATCACACAAAACTCTTTTTCGTTAACTTCGATCCAGTGTCAAGAATAGTTGTAGCTCCGACTTTCTGATAATTGACTTCTCATATAAAAAGTAAAGTATGTCTAAAAATAGATATATTAGGTGGACTTAACACGACTCCGCGTCCAGGTGCCGACAATCCAACTAACCAGTTATACTCGCTCCAATCTTCTCGTGTCTTCGGCTACATCAAAACTCCTAAGTCTAGCACTCGCCAGGCATCTCTGCTCTAGGTCTCGACGTTCAGACCTCTTTGCTCTCAATAACAGTTTGTTCAGCTCCACGTATACGAGTGAGAATTACTTCAACTCCGTGCTCAAAAAATTGATTCATTCAGTTCTCGCATCTCGTATGCTCCGACTCCGACTTCCTCAGCTCGACTTCGTTTCCATTTCAGATAGTTCAATACTTATACCGGCTTATTACAGTGAGCATTTTAACACTATACTATAAAAAATATAAATCATTATTCTTTTTAACAAATTTATACTTTTACTCTGCTCCGGCCTCCTCGGCTCCGGCTCCTCTCGGCTCCGGTCTATGCTCAACTGTTTCAAATTTGTTCATTTCATAAAACTTGCTTGAATTATATCTTTCATTCTGCAAAAATTATTTCTTGATTTAGAAAGATTTTTGTTACTCAGGATCTTCGGCTCTTCCGTAGTCTTTCGGCTCGTATCTTCTCTCTGTCCCTCCTCTCTGTCTTCTCCCCTGGCTTTGTGCTCTCTGTGCTGTTTCTCGTCTCTGACTTTCTCGTCTCCACATATTTTCTCAGAATAGCTCAGCTCCGACTTCAAGATAGTATTATTTATATTCTACAAAAATCTGTATTCTTCATTTAAAAAAATTAATATACTGTATTTCACCTTATAAAGCTTTCAGAATTTTTTTTTAGTAGAACCTACTCACTCTTTTCTCAATGATATTGTTCAGCTCTCATCTCAACAACTTTGTAGATAATACTTTCATTCTGCTCTCAAAAAAAAAATCTTGTATAAAAAAATATTGTTTTTTCTAGATTTCTGACCTCCTCGGCTATCTGCTTCTCGTGGCACTCACTCGATGCCTACCTCGTCCAGTCCTAGCTCCTGACTGGTCCAGCCCCTCCTCGACTTCCGCTTACACACTCTCAGAAATATTGTTCATGTGCCACCCGACTTGCAAAGTTTATAATTTCCCACCATTTTCTAATACCCCTGCGTTGATAGACAGTGAGAGTTTCTTTATAAAAAAAGTTATACTTTGGCTGGCCTAGCGCTTACGGCTCTAACGATCGTCTGAAGCTACGTGGCTCAGAGAATCCTAAGCTCTCGGCTGGGTCCGGCCTTGCCAGACTTGTTGATTGTATTTAATGGTATCAATAGGGAGTGTGCGAGCTCACTTTGCGGAAGTTAGTTTTACTTGTAAAAAGCATTTTTTTTTATAAAAAAATATACCAGAAGCCTTTTTTTGCGGGGCCGGTAAATCTTTTACCGGCTCCGGCTCTGGCTCCGACTCCGTACTGCCTTATCTATAAATAATAATTTGTCTAAACTACATTACAAGCTCTTTCTAACCGCAAATTAATTTTCAAATGCTATAAAATTAAATTTAAATAATATTATTAGTCTTATTTAAGTCTCCTCGGCTTTCTATAACGCTCTCGGCTCACGGCTCCTGTAGCTTACCGGTACTCCGGCTCTAATACTCGTTCTCCGTTTCCTATTCAGCAAAAGTGTTTTAGCTGTCCGGCTAATTATTAGCAGAAGTATATTTTCACCCTGCAAAAACAATTTCTTTAATAATAAATATAATATTATATAATTGGTTCTCGGTCTCCTGGCTTTCCGTGAGTGTCATCTCCGGCCTACCTGCTTACCGTAGGTAAGTACTCCTCGGTAACTATTGCTCTAGCTCCTGGCTCCGTACTCATAATCTTCATATAATCAAATCCACGATGTTAATATGCGATTGAGATACAACAGAATTAAAGCCTTAAAGTGATATTCATTACGTCGTGTTCAGTGATAGTGGAATTATGTGCGCTAAAGAAGGATTGAGTGTTTGATGTAATTTTACCTAAGGGTCTTAGTGAGTGATTGCACTGAAGGTTGTGATAAATGTTAAAATTAACCCGCTAGAATTTAAGATCAGTGTGTATGGAGATAATCTTAAGTGGATTAAGGTAACTCGAGACTGAGCGAATATACAGATAATAGCACCTTGGTATATATGATTGGATATATTTTTTACTCACTCGAACTCGATTTATGCACTCACACTATAAAATAAATATAATCTGAAATTAAGCATTAAACAGAAACGATTTTACTGGAAATAATCTCTATATACTCACCCACCAAATCTGGCCTTTACCAACTCCCTCACACGTCACGTGTATTAGGAGGGCATAAATGTGATTATACATGATGATTACTCACACTGATGATCTAGATGTTGTACCGTCAATAGACAATATGACAATAAGTGACACATTTTCTCGAATATGTGTGGTCACTCGTGCATGTGTAAAACGTAATGCTAGTGCAACAGTGTGATGCCAACTTATAACACGACTACCCTCAGAAATGCACACCTAGAGCAAATAGTTCATGATAAGTGGTCAGTGTGTGATCGCTCGCAATATAGAAATTATGGACACTGTGGCTCTGAATACACTAACGATAATGGTGTTGTAATAGGTCCTTAAGTGTATACTGAATGAAACATCGGTATATGTGTAGGGAGATGTGTAGTAATAAGAACAGCTCTCGATAAAGATGAGTATAGCAAACAATGTCGAGTTACGATTCTAAATCGAAAGGTGCCGGGCACGTCATTATATATGAGAGAGAGTATACACCGCAATACCTTTAGTCAGCTCGTATACATGGTTGCAATGTCGAATTGCGTGCTCCGTTGCTCTCGTGTTTGAATTAGCCCATAATAAGACTCCTGCCCACCACCATCACGAGGAATAAGGTGTAAGTATAAATTTGTGGTAATGAGTTAGATTTTACCAAGTTTGAGAGGAAGAAGGTAATGGCGAGATAGAATCGTAGAATAAGTGTAGGAATCCGGGTTACAGAAGCACGTCGCGTGACCAGGGGACATTACGATGCATGTAGAACTTCAGTAGTACTTGTTGAAGAAAACGATTAGCGATGTAAGCTTATATATAATTACTGGCAGGCGAGGATGGTGTGATTTGATTGGATTTGGAAGAGTAGTGTAATAAAGCGTTTATGGAGGATATATACTTTAATATAAGTTATCCAAGGGATTGTAGTATGAAGAAGCTCAGTAATTTATGTACTCTATCATTTATATATATATAAAAAGGGTAAGGGAGAAAATGCGGTAAATCTGTAGAAATTTATAGTAGGGAGATAAGTTTAATTTGAGTGTTTGTAGGGAAGGTATATTGCTGGTATTTTGGTCGATCGAAAGAGTGTATCGAGTGACTGAAGGACTGATGGTGAAGAAAAGGTGCGTTTAGAAGGTGCTAGAAGATGTGTGGATCAATCTTTAGCATTATGAATAACCCAATGTTTGAAATAATCTGTAAAGAAGTAAATATAAATTGTATATAAAGCGTTTTAAATGTAAAATTAAATTGTACAACAGGTCAGTATATATAATAATTTAAGAGTCTAATAGGAAGCGTTATGGCAGGTGAAGTTCGTGATAATTATGGTGTTTAGGTTGCGTAGTCTCTTATAAATGGATATCTCAAATAATATTAAATGTATATGATCGATTATTATATTATTTATTTTGAAGCGTGTGTAAGAATAAAATGGTGTCAATGGTGATTGGTTTATGGGTAATTATATATGCGGTAATAGTTGAGACTCAGTGGTTGATTATAAATAATCTCCTTTTATCGGTTTAATTCAATTATGTGTATATGAAAATTGAGTAATTTATGAAGTAATATCGAGGATGGTATGATGTCATGGATAATTGAAATGTTAGAATGATGGTAAGAATGGAAATGTGATAATAGTGGAAGGGGCCCTACCTATATTATATGCGGATGATTGGTTCTGTGTGGCGGGGCTAATCTGAAGAGAGTTTAGAGGTATTTGGTAGAGTAGTATATTGAGGCAGGGTGTTGTATAAAAGAGGGGTTATTGAATGTAAATGTATATTAGATTAGAGTTAATAATGTTTTATGTTGTATGTGTGAGTGAGCGACAGTCTCATCTCATGATGTGAAGTTATGTTAGATGCGTGTGTGAAGTGCAGCTGCGAACATAATATGTCCTCGTAAGTTATTTATAATATTTAAAGTAGAATATATGTATTTACTGAAGCGTATAGATAATTTTTGGAATGGTTTGCTGTAGAAAGTTGTTGAATATGACAGTGGGTAAGGTTTGCTGTGTAGCAATTAAATCGTTGTGATGAATATGTAAAGTGAAACTATGTCTTGATGCCGCTAATTAAGGGTCTTAACTATTAGATGCGGTATGTTGTTAACCTTTATATGTATTTATGTTATATATATATATATGGCAGTGACATATGGTCTGGAATAAGAAGCATATAATCCAAAGTATCAATGTGTATTCAGTATGGATACAAATAATATTTTGGATGACATGTCTAAGGTGTGAGTTAAAATGAAAATTGATTATAAAATTGTGATGTCGTATTAAATGACACGCTCCATCTATGAGTTGCGCCATTGTCGTGTGCTTTGGGTGTGAAGAAAGGGGTAAATGACAAATAATAATATTAGAATTAACTACCTTCCTGATAGCACTCGAGTGTGTCCTGCTATAACGATGCTTGAAAGGTTCCTGGCGTAGATATCGATGAAAGATTACGTAGGTACTCTCTCTCGGTGTTTGACAGCGATTAATGCGTGTATGTATTATGTGTGTGCGACGGAGTTGTATCGTAGCGTGAACCGGATTCTCGCGTTCAGATCAGCCGGAGCTGTTATAATGTCTTTTAGCAAGTGATTTGTAGGAAATCTCGGTCCTCGCGTAGACTGACCGCACTATCCTGTTCTGTTCTCTGCAACCGAGTATAATGATTCACATAGGCGTACTGGAGCAAGAGAACGTAGAATAATCACTCGCGTCGGCCTCATAACTCACGGTTTGCGACTAATGTGCGGGTTTCCGTGTATGCCGTCGGCTATGGTTGTGGTGCGCCGCCTCGCGGCCAAGGATGATCCCTACATTGACGATATGCCATAGTGAGGGTCCTCGCGGTCCCATGGGATTTCGCTTCCCGTTATGGGTGTGCATGATTGTATTTCTTGATCCTTCCAACTCAGTGGTGTCAGTGTTACTCTCAAGCTGATGAAAGAGTAAGATTGGTCATTAAGCACAGCGGGTCTGGCTCACAGCGATGAGTCTTTCCCTTTTGTGGTTACAATCTTTCTCACCTATCTCCTTCTACATACCGTCTAGCTTTTCTATTTTCATAATGCGAGGTCGATTACGCGACGGCATTGATCTCACCCTACGGAATGTTGGTCTTCGGCTTATAATTGAGCGCATGATAACAAAGTACAGTATAGGGAACAAGAAAGAATATATATACTCTCAGACGAGAACTCACTCCCGATCCTTTGGAAATGTCCTAATTGTAGATGGAAGACCGTCAATATTAATGATGGTGTCTTCCTTTAGCTAATAATAACGGTGGTCAATATGATGTTAACATAACTTCTCTATTGAAATAGTGGAGCTTCACACATCTGCAAGTGATATAGAGTTTCACCCACTTAGTGGACCATTATCAATTATTATATATACAAATAATTGTTGCGTTTATGTCACAAAAATATCTTTGTAATTATATATATATTAATATTAATATTATATATAATATAATATTATATATATTATAATATATATATTAATTATATATTATATAATATATATATATATTATATATATATTATATATATATAATATATATATTATATATAGTATATATTAATATATTAATATTAATTATATATATATATTATTATATAAATATATATATATATATATATATAAATATATTAATTTATTATTTATATATTAATATATATATATATATATATTATTATATATATATTTATATATAATAGTATATAATTTATATATATATTTATATATATATTATATATTATAATATAATATTTTATAATAATTAATTATAATATTATATATATATATATATATTATAATATATATATATATATAATATATATATATTATTAATATATATATATATATAGATATATATATTATAATATATTAATATGTAAATGAGATAATGGTCCAGGAATCCCATTTTATGATTATACTTCATACCCCGCCTTTAATTAGCTTTACCCTCCGGATACTAGTGACTGAATAATGAATTAATATTTTCTTGTGGTATTGTCCATTAACCTCTCCTGGATTGACCACAGTACCAAATAGTTAAGGCTAAAATATCCTAGAAGCATTGAAATTGTTTAAATGGTAATAGATAAATTAAATTTAATAATAATATATAATTTATATAAATATATTATAATAAAATAAGTTTAATATATACATATAATTAATTAATATTCTAAATTTCTTAACTTAAATGTTAGTTCATTGGAAGGCCAGATATCTTAATCACTTAATAATAAATTTTTCAGTTATCGAAAGTGTAGATAGAGCATGGCACATCACTCTTATTAGAATAATATTATTGATCAATAATAGAATTCTAGTGAAAATTATAAGAAGAAGATAAGCGATTATAGTTTCACGTAATAGAGTGAGCCTCTTAGCTGTTTAGGTCAGGCAGTGTAGTCAAGGGTGAGGATTAAGAGGAGAACGTATACTATATTTTATGGTTATATCGTGTCTAGTTAACTGTAATCTCACCTTTCTACCAAAAATATTTATAAACCATCCTAGAACTGCAAAGACACGAGGCTATTCCTCTATATAATAAGTTTAGTATAAGAATTAAATAAAAATAGAGTAATAATACTAAGAATAAAGTAAATATGTAATATATTTAATAGAAAAAATATCATTGTATAAGAAAAAAATGACGTAGGTGCTAATTTTTGCTTTGTTTGTTAATTACGTTACACATAGTAAGAATAATAATTCCTAAATTGAGATAATGACAGGAGCATATGCCACTAGAGAAGCCTTAATAGTTCAATATGTATAATATTTATCTCAGTTAAATCAATTGTATTAGTGTTACATTGATATTAAATCAATCAAATCAGTGTGTGTGAGTGAGTACTAAACACAATTGGGAACTTTATTGGTAACACAGCTAAATAACTAAACTGGGTGCTATTATATGTTTCCAAAATAAGGTTTCTATATATGTTAATAGAAAAATAGGAAAGATTTTTCATAGAATAAAAAATTGACCTAAGTCTAACATACGTAAAAATTGCCGTAAAAGTTTTCGACTATTGCAGATAATTGAGTAATTTGTTATTTATGTAAGAAGTTTAAAGCAATTGTTTAAAGATTTTATAAGCTAGAAGTCTTGAGATATGATAATAAGATAATTGATATCATCCTTCATCAAACTCAATCTCAAATAATCTTTTGTAAAATAAATTCTATATATAATGAATATTTAAATGCTAGTTCTAAGTTTATAATAATATTTATTGCTCAAATATAAGTTAGTTATCATTTATCTCTAGTCTCTGTCTCTTTATTTCATTATTTGCATACATTTGCTAGTTCTCCGTTCATTGATTGACTAGCACTGATCATTAATATTAATCGCGCAAATCATCTTTGAAATTTTCAATGACTTTTGACAAATTGTCATACAGAACTCTGTCTATTCTTATCTATTGATAAAGAAATGTAGAATTGAAGGTATAAATGTTCATAATATAAATGTTATAAGAAATGAAAATTACTTAATTAATTATAATTTAACTCAATTTAGTTTCTTGCATAGAATTTGTCAAATTAGTATATATGAGGGCAAGTTATTGAAAATAAATCCTATATTAATAACACTATAATCTTAGTTAAGCCATTCTCTATCGTTTTATATTGAAATAATTTGTCATAATTTTATATTTTGTAATAGTTATATTATTAATTAATTTACTATACAGTCACATTTGAAATGTTTGTAGGATTTAGCATAATTCATATACTACATGCGTAATTCTCCAATATTTTTGATATCGTGCGTACCTAATTACGAAAATTTTATATAATTATAAGCTATCTATTACCCTATATACAGTGGACCTATAACATAGGATTATATCTTACAGTATAAGGTTGTTTTCACATGACGATGAATACTATTAACAACTACTACAACGACTCCTACACTACTATCAATCTACACTACAATAAATACAACTTCAACTATTATTATTGTTATTATTTATTATTTATTTATATATAATTATTTTATTTATTATATTATAATATTATTATTTTTTATTTATTATATTAATTATTATTATATTTTAATTATTATTTATTTATTATTATTAATTACTATCTTATGTTATACAAAGTATAAAGGGGTATATATTTGCTCAACTTCAACCTTTAACAAAATGGCATTTATATATATATATATATATATATATATATTATATATAATTATTATATATAAATTAATTAATATATATATATTATATATTATTATAATATTATATAATAATATATATATATATATATTATATATATATATTATAATTTATATATATATATATAAAAATATTATTTCGGGATTTATCTTTGAGATATTCAAAGTACTTACGCTGTATTTAACAGAAAATATAGTAAATAAATGTATACTTAATGAGATTAGTACTTAAATATTATAATCATTGTCATAATCACTTACTATACTACTACTACGATTACAGAAGCAACTATAATATACTATATTATATATAATATATTTCAACTATTATTTTATTATTATTTTATTTTATTATTTTATTATTTTATATATTTTAAATATATTATTATTAATTATTATATTATATATTTATTATTATATTATTACAAATCAATTAATTAATATTATTTTAAATATTATTATTTAAATATTAATTATATTAAATATTTATATTTAGTAATTATTATTTTTTATTTTTTTTTATTCTTATTATTATTTCTATTATACTTAGCATTTATTATATTATATAATATACTTTGACTCACTATGCTACTGATTATTTTCTATTTAAAACCGGCAAAGACCTCATAATCTCACTATTTTATTCTTCTTCTACTTCCTTTTCTTATCATTATTATTCTTCTTCTTATTGTTACACATTCCTCATTAATATTATTTATAAATTATTTTACATATTATATTATATATATTATATGTAAGATATATATTATATTATAATATTATAATATATATAATAAGATATATATATATTATATATATATATATTATATATATTATTATATATTAAATAATAATATAATATATTATAATATTATATATATATTTTATATTATAATTAATAATATATTATTATATACATATAGATATATATATAAATATTATTATATATTAATATAATATATATATATATAATTAATTAATATATAATATTATATTAATAATATATATATATAGTTTTAATATATTATTATTATATATTATATATTAAATATATATATATATATATATTAAATTAAAAATTATATATATATATAATATATTATATTTATTATATATTATATATTAATTATATTAATATATTATATATATATTATATATATATTATATATTATAATAATTATAATATAATATATTAATAAATATAATTATATTAATTAATATTAATATATATATAATAATATATATATAATATATATCTATTATTAATAATATATTAATAATATATATATTAATATTATATATATATTATTTATATTATATATATAATTATATATATATATATTAATATATTAATAGTAATAATATAAATATGTTTGTGACCTCTGCAATGAGGTCTTATAGTTGTGCGGCACAACTGAACGTATTATCAATACTTACCCCTATCTAAGCACTCTCTCAGTGCTACCCTCGCTGTTGTTTATATGATGCACTCGTAAGGGCGATATTCTTGCGGAACACGGCTCAAGCGAATAAGACGATACCCTAATATCGCATCGTGATCCCTATCACAGTCTCTCTTATGACGAATATCACAGTCTTATCTATAGAGATTACTCACTAGCGTTCATGTCATCTGATTAGAATTGTATACATGATACTCTCAATAAATTATTGTAGACCCAATATGCCCTAAGCCTCACACCATCAACTCTTAGATTCCTGTTATCTGAATTATAGACTCACCTTTTATATTTGTACATTATTTTTGATACATAGGAATACATCTCGAGTCATTAATAATATGACTACACTCGCGATCTCTCGTCTCTTTTTTAATGCTGCCATCTCGTCGTATACCATCTACACTTACAAAATGGGCACACGTTATTACTTGAGCCTCTCTTGCTTGGAGCACTTGATCTGTGCAGTTACTAGTGCTACATTCGCACTCTCCTTGCACTGCCTTCCACTTCGTTACTTCCGATTTGGCCCGCGGTTTCAGTGATATACTCCTGGTCTTTTTGCATTGTTGCACTCAGAATTTTGATCGTTCCATGATGAGTAGTGAAATGTGTTTTTTGTACTCTCCTAACCTCCCCATTTCTCCATACTTGTTTATACTCATCTCTCACCATACCTCTCTAATGTATAGCTGTCTTAACTCATTGTGTGAACCAATTGGGTAAGTGTACCCAGTTCTGCCGTATAACTTACTTTTTTCTCCTTTAATTACTGGCCTTTACAATTGTCGTTATTGTCTAATTTTCTCCGATCGTATCTTTATTTGTTCATTTGGAGTTATTAATAGAATGATATTTGATTATTTAAATATACTCTTTATGTAAATGTTTTTTATAAATATTCATTATAATTATAATTTTCTTATTATTCTATTATTATTATTTATTATTATTTAATTATTAATATTATTAATTATTAATTTTTATATATTATTTATATTATATATATTATTAATTATTATATAAATAATATAGATATCTCAATATACATGTTACTTATTTATTTATTTAAATTAATATTAAATTAAATATTATATTATTATTTATATTAATTTATATATTATTTAAATTAATTAATGATTATTTAATTATAATTAACAAAGCGAAAGATTGGATGTAATTTGAAACTTAATTAATTATTATTTAATTATTAATTTATTGTAAATATAATTTATTTTTATATATATATTATTTGAATGATTAATATTTTAGGTCTAATAATATATATATTTATTAATAATTATTTAAATTCTTTATATTAATTAGTGATATGATATCATTATCATTGTTTTATTAGTTGTTTATTGTTATTTAATTGTTATATTTGCTCTATTAATTATTGTATTATAAATTATTATATTATATTTAATTTTAATTTATTATTATATATTATTATTTATTAATTATTAATTCAATTATTATTATATTTTATTATTATATGTATATTTATATAATTATATATTTATTTATATTTTGTTGGATATAATTAATTATATTATATACTTATAATATTAAATATTTATTTAGTATTTTTATTATGTATATATTATATTATAATTACATTATAATTTACTTATTTATATTATTATTTTATTATTATTTATTAATTATATATTTATATATTTATTATTTAATTTATATTAATTAATATTAATTATATATTTAATTTATTATAATATATATTATTATTTAGTTATTAAGTTAAAGTTAATAAGTTTAGAATATGGAGGCCCCTTTGTGCACACATTTTGCTCACTATAAGTGATTTTACATCTTCTCTCATTGACCTTTACTACCTAGTGAGGATTATTTTTACCTGCCCTTGACTCTAATTTTTTGTATACTATTTACTCTTTTTGCGCTTGACCTTCTTATTGGGCTCCAAATTTTATAATTTACGACCTTACCTTTTCTTGGCTTTTACTCTTAATTTGGACTTTACTCTGTTATTCGGCAACCCTTTGGTCTTTCCTATGGGTCATTTTTTGCGTACCCATACGGTATTTTTTTTGAGAACTCCTATAATTATTTTTTTAGAGAACCCTATTAGTTGATAACTCCTCAATGGAGATATTTAAATAATGAATGTGAACAACTCAAGTTTTCTGGCTTGTATTAGACTTCAACCGAATAAATTATTTCCCTCGGAGAGACAGCCTTCCAAGTTTATTTGTTACTTCTCCTCCCGTCCGAGAGTTTTTGAGACATCTCTATATATGGTGTTTGGGTTATCCACCACTAAGTTATCTTGCCCAAGCTCTCAACTAGGACTTGAATTGAGCCGGCAAGCCCTTATATAGATTCTATTGGCAACAAGCCGTAAAAATTTTAAATTGCAAACCCTTTTCGTAATAGAATAAGCGGTGCTGCCAAATACGTTATGTATAATTATAACGTTCAGCAACCAAGTATATTGTACGTTAAATTACCCCCCTACCTTAGATATTTTATATGCCTCCCTTAAATTTTTTCGACCTAAATATGTGATGAAGTGACCCATTATTTTATCTCCCACTATATAGTGCTAATTATTGGACTTAACCTTTAATTAGTGGCTATATATAAGCTCCTCATTTTAGTATGTTGTTCTTACCTTGTTTGTGACCTAATGTAATTAATTATTTCTGGCTATAAATTAATACCTTATTGTCAAATTATAATATTATATAATTATATCACTAATGACGGTCATTTTTGGACCCACTAGCCATATTTTCTGGGCTCAATACTCGTTATGCACCACCCGTCACATATTTCGTTTTATATACCTAACTTGTATCGCATGATATGGACCACCCCTTACTGAATACACTATAAACTTACACTACGTTGCTGAGTGCGCACTACAAACACTACAACACAACACACACACTCACATCCACTTAATTAAATTACACACATAATATATTCACTTAATTTGACTAAACTTTATTTACACTACCATTCATATGACACTTATATACTATTTACCCATAGTACAATAACTTATACTAAAATTTACACTTATACACTCACGTGTGCTGACTATAGTAGTGTCAAGACACATACATACACACCTACTTTGACATAAGTTCCATGCGGTCTATTTTGCCCAAACGGTAATTTTTTTCTCTTACCTAATAGGACTTATGCCCTTTTTTGATTAGTCTTATTATATATATACCTTTTGTATTGATATCATGATATTGTCGTCTCCTATATAACTGATTATAAATTGCTCAATATATATTAATACCTAATTGGTGTTACATATTATTAGATATCTCTACAGACTATCGTTTGATAGTGCTTTTGTATGGTTTCCCATAATCACCGTGATAAGATAAGTATATATCTAGTATATGATTTCCATTATATGTTCTATGATTATTTCTTATATATGCAGTTATATTAGATGATGGCAGTAGTGTAAGTGCCTAATGTGTAAGTTGCCAGTATTGTAAGTGCCATATGAGTTCCTCAATGTGAGTGCCAATGAGTGCATAAGGTAAGTGCCATCAATAGTGCTCAATAGTGAGGCACATTAAGTGCCAATTGTATATATTAGAGTGCCATCATTTATTTTCTCAAGCCTTGTTATACTCTCTAACCTCTACCCTGTAAGCTCACCTCGTAATAGTATTAATAGCCCTAAATTAAGGGTTATCTACCCCTAATAAGATAGTTAAATATAGGTATGAGGATATCGATTTGGTGTATATTACAAGTTGCTAGGGTGCTTTTATAAATATATATACATAGTAATGATTTAGTAAATTTTTTTCATCACTTATAGCCTATTTATATATATATATATAATATATATATATATATTATAATGTTAATATATATAGTTAAGTATATATATATATTATATTTAATTGTATAATATATATATATAATATATATATTATATATATATTATTAATAATATATATAAATAATATATTACTTAGTACAACGTACTAACTATACACACATTACACTTAATATATATGACACTTATTACACAACACATCACCTATGACATCTTATAAAAACACTAGAGCTTATTAAGCACTTACACTTGCCCATAGACACTTACATTAAACCATAGACCCTTACGTTAAACCATATACACTTACATTCACACCATCACACAGATACACTTACACTACACTCACACACTCATATTTTGTGCCTCAACTTTGATGCCCTCAACTTTGATGCCTCGAACTTTTGATGCCTCAGCATTAATGCCTCAGCATTGATGCCTTAATTTTGAGTGGTTCATCTTTTGATGACTCATCTTTGATGAAGTCATCCTTTGATACGTTCTATATTTGATGATTCACTTGATGCAAATCATCTTTGAAGCTCATCTCTACCCTACATTATAGAACAGAGTTAATTTAATGTCTTCCCTAGTTCATAATTGGGAACACCAGGGCGCCGCATGCGCCCTCCGCGTGAAAGCCCACGAATACCCGCACCCGCAGGTGCGACCCGCCGCGTTCCCGCCCGCCGCGTGCGCCCGAAGGCGCAATATTCCGCGAACCCGCCGCCGCGTGCGCCCGCCGGGTGCGCCTTTCCGCGTACCGCCCGCCGCGTGCGCCCGCAGCGCAATATTCCCGCGCGAAAAAAATATATTATAAATAGATTCCTTTATCTTATTTCATACTTAAACATTCAAAGAATTTCTTTTCAAATTATACTATGAGTCAATTTTTTTTTTCATACTTAAACATTTTTATTAAAAAAACATTTTCGCGAACATAAAACTGTACCTCTCATAACAGACCTATTATTTAACACAAATATTTATTAAATTTTTTACCTAATACTTTTTACTTAATACTTTTTAATTTATAAAATTTTTTAAAAATTGTATGTAAGAAGAAAAAGCCAAAGTGGATCTGATATATATAATCATTTTATTTTACTACAATTGTAACAAATTTTATTAAAAAACATAACTTTACACACCTTAAAGCAGTAAATCAGTAAATCAATAGAGGTGTACCTAACACCTAGGGGGATTAGGATGCTTTGTTTTACTGCTTACTGCTTTAACTCTCTGCCTTTAACTGCTAAACTCTCTGTGACTTTACTTGCTCTATTATAACTCATATATGATATTTACTGCTTTAACTATCATATTTTTATATACTGTATATCCTTAAGTTCTCATAAGTTTGATTACTTTACACTCCACATGCCACCGATTAGCACTCTCTATCCATAAATCAGTTATAAACTCTCTCAGTAATCTCACATATGAGATACTAATGACAACCTATCTAACACTCCTAAATTACTACAGGAGCTCGAATATAGTATGCTTACTTAGTATTACAATTACTGCTTTAAATAATAACTCAGGTTATATTACTGCTTTATCTAATACTTTTTATTATCATCAATTTTCCTGTGCCATTCAATTTAACTCTATATTATGGTTATTATTTTTCTTCGATCGTTAAACTTTCAATGTTCTACTGGTGTTAGTATTATAACATCTACACACAGTGATCCCTAATAGAAAGCCTTAAGTGCATAAAATCAGATAAAATTACTCAATAGGAAGCAGGTAGTGGATTGTTCAAAAAGGACCAACGGTCTACAAATAAAAACTTAACAACAAGGAAAAATATGTTCTATTTAGTAAATGTTAATTGTTTAATATTTACTGCCTATATTTTACTAAGCTATTTTAACTCATGTTTTTAACTATGCCTGTTAACTTTATCTGTACTCTTTTTTACTTAAGTATCTTTTATACTTTTCATGCTTTACTGAATATATTATACTATTTCTGCTTATTACTGTTTTATAACTTATTCTTAGCTTTATACATGATTTTAAAACTTCTGCCTTATACTGTTTTTAAACTTTCTGTTTTATTCTGGAATTAATATAATTTTATCATATATTTATTAACATTATTTATCTATTTATTTATTATTTTAATACTTTATTTATATATTTATATATAATACAAGATTTGAAATAATATATATTATTTCTGTATATTTTATTTATTATTTTTAATATTTTATATTTATTTATTTATTTTTATTATTATATCTTATTTTGATTTTAATGCTTTAATATTTTTTATTATCCATATTTTTATAATCATTTCCCTTTTATTTATTGTCTTATCAATTATCGATTTAAATTATTTTTATCATTATTTTAATTGATTTTGGTTCAATAATTTGATTGAATTTTTAGTTCATTTTTTATTATATTCTTTTTTTTGTCGTTGAATAAAAGCGTTTTAAATTTTTACTTATTTATGTTTTTTTTTAGGTGTTGAATTGTTTCGAATTTTAATATTTAAATATATTTTATTGTTATTATTTACTTATCCAGGTATTTTTTTTTATATATGTTAAATTTCTCATTATTTTAATAGTTTAGATGTATTTTTATTTAAATCGATTATCATTATTATTTTTAATAGTGACTTGAATATCATTTTATTTATATTTTATTCAATTGTGAGATTCTTCATTATAATTTTAATTATAGTTTTACACAATTTTAAATTATATTTTAACTTATATTTTAATTAAATCTTTATATTATTTAATTTAATTAAATAAAATTTTATAAATATTACATAGAGTAGTTGATTTTATAGTTTATTATTTGATTACCTATTATTTATTTAATTATTTAGGAATCACCACACTTACATCACACTAATACTACAACTAACATCAACATCTACACACATACAACACATAACATACACTCACACACTACACACACACTAAACTTATTATACACTTTATAACACATCCTAAATTTCTCACTATGACACTATATTACATTAATACCCATAGACACTTTACATTTTTTTAAACATTAATCAACGATTCAGTACAGATTTACTACACTCACACACAGAGTTTATCTTACACTACACCGAATTTAACTTATACACCCCACACATAGATTACTTTACATACAACAAACATACAGATAAATTTATACTTACAACACAGATGAGTACATATTTTAGGTACACATATACACAGATTACTTACACACTTACAAACATGTTCTTGCATACACCTCACACACACACACCCATCACATCGGTGCACAACTCACTTACATCAACCCGATCACACAACACCGCACACTCATACTTAATACACATCACCACACATACATCAAACGCATCAATCTAACTTACATATCATTTAATTATAAATCTGAGTGTGAATAAATAAATTTATATAGTAAAGATTAATCAATTATAATATGATTAATTAAACACGTACTCAATTTTATATATCATTCATTCAATGATAACTAAAATTATTTCAAAGTTTTACTTTAAAAACTCTTAAATAATAACAAGGAGTAAAAAGTGATACACTTTGATAATTGAATAAAAACTGTTTAATAAAGGAGTTTGTTTATAAATTTTTATATATAATTTAACAAGTATAAAAATAACAAAATAAGTTATTCTCTGCTAACATTAAAAATACATGTATTTTTATTATAATCATTCTAAGTTTTTATTTAAAATAAACAATATAAACTTACCATTTATAATATATATATTATAATATATTCGTATAGACCTATTTCATTA